>NQII01008163.1:63083-77648 GCA_002778355.1 Clitarchus hookeri
TTCAATAACAAACTGCATGTAGCCTGAAAGATGTAAACATAATAGTCAGTAGTGTATTGAAGTCAGTACACAAAATACATAGTTACAAAAGTGGTTCAAAATGACACTCAGCTTATACAAAGCACGTCAAACAACATTTGCCTGGCCCTTGGTCTGTGCTGAATCATATGCTGCTACACATGTGCAAAAAAAATCACTTGCGCAAAGTCCACAATACCACCACAATACTATTGGGCAGTTCAAGTGACTGCCCCTACCTCTGCCAAGCACGTCGTGCTTTGCCAGGGATGTAACCGACATGACAGCAGCCACGACCACCTCCCTTTCGTATCCTCTTATCACCACTGGATTTCTCACATGAATTGTAATAGCACGCGTTGCTAATACTACCTGCAGACTTAGCTTGTCTTCTCATATTATTTCATAATTTGCGAGTATTGGCAAAGTATTGAAAGGTACAAATCTTAAAATTAAACTGCTGTGAAAACCATTGCTGGAAAGGAAACTGCATAACTACACGTGCGGTCGCAAATGTAACAATATGTACGACTTTCTTTAAAAAAAAAAAAAAAATTATTATATGGTAAAGCCTTTTTTGTACCATGCAACACAACACAAGACTGCGTTATCATTTGAAAATTACAATAAATTCAGTGNAAAAAAAAAAAAAATTATTATATGGTAAAGCCTTTTTCGTACCATGCAACACAACACAAGACTGCGTTATCATTTGAAAATTACAATAAATTCAGTGGACATAAAGCACCGCACCCAAGGAAGCAGAAATGGTAGGAGCATCACAGAATACACACAGAACGAGACCATTATAAAATTTCTCAGCATTTTTAAATTTAGTTTCCGTACCCAACACATGGTTTTACCATGCACCGCGCCAAGTAACTTATACTAGCTGTCGCGCCACTTTCTAGAAGTTCCTAACATATATATGCCATTAATGTACATCAAAGGGGAGAGGGAATAGAGCAGTAGTTACTTTGCTTGTTCCTATGATGGGACCATGGACAAACTTGCAGATTTGCAACGGTTACGTCATGCCAAGAAACAAACTTCAAGAACATACAGAAATTCTTAATGTTGTTTTTATGGTATTAGTTGAATCTAAATGCAATATGCACCATAGTTGAGAAGATAGGTTGTCACAGACTGTGGCATTACGCACTACAATAAAATTTATGATATCCTTAATTTTTCACACAACTTTTGAATCATGCTGATTATAATGAGCACTCCCAGCATATAACTGTTACACGTAGGAATGTGCATCCACAACTTGCTATAATAAGTATTTTAGCACCAAAGAAAAACACCAGACAATATTAATTGAGTACTCAAAGAAACAGTGTTTCATTAAAGTTCAGCAATGAGAGATGATTATGCACATTCTACAATAGACAGCTGCCAACTTCCATTCTATAAATAATGGTGACCATAAAATTAAAAAATTTTGACATAACATAGTCATTCTGTGGAAAGAACATGTATTGTGAAACACAAATATTTATAATAAAACATAATAATAATTGGCATGAAAAATAAGTTCACATCTCAAGTTGTTATAACACCAGTGAAACAATAAACACATTAAAACTGCTTACTGCCGGTAATTGGTGGAGCAGTTCCTCAAAAAATAGCTTCCCACTTACTGTACCTTAGGTTAAAATTACATTAAGTTCCTGTGCAAAGGTAAAATAAAAAAATTTAAGCAATGTACAGGATGAGTACCCCAACTTTGATGGTCTATAATATCAAAACCAAACAACCTACAACCTTCATTGACCAATCAAATGAACCGTGGAACCATGGAGTTTGTTTACCATACATTCATAAATGTTCAATGTGACCACCATGAGCGGCCCGAACGACATCTACGTGACAATCAAACTCGTTCCACGTTCTTGTCAACATACCTTTCCTGGTATACAAGCATGTTTGCAAATAGACAACCCCAATGTTAAATTGAAATTGTATTGGTACTGAGTGTAAGTGTATTATTGTATTAAAATAAATATAATTTACAATTACAAATGATTAAGAATGAAAGCTAAGTGGTCGTTATGCTGTCCATATGTAAAATTATTACACTTGGTATTCACATTATTTCATTTCGAAATTGTTCTACTAAATTTTTTGTGACTAGCAACAATGAAAGATGGCTGGAAAACAGAAAAATTAAAGTTACAATAGCGTGCTAGGAGTCAAAAGAAATGATGATCGAGCTGGAGTCAGCAAAGGCCACAATGAAGGGTTGTGCAAATATTGGGTATACCGAAATGAAAAATGACAACTTTCGTCTTGGTAAGAAATTTGATTACCAAAAGTTGTAAAGAAACTAAAATTCTCGATTTCAATAAATTTTCAGGTGATTAAGGAATGTTCATTTAGTACACCAGCAAAGAAAATTTTTCCCTGTAAATCATTTTGTTTGTTTTCATTATTTTATAAATGAAATAACTACATAAAACAAAAATTGAAATGTAGGCAAGACCTCCTGTGGCACATCCTACATTTTTTTTAACTTGATTTTGCAACAAATTTGTTATAATTAATAACTTGCTAAAATGTTATGAAATATGTTAATCTTTCGTTAAGGCTGAGCTCTAATGACATTATTTTTCATTTTTGTTTCAGTTTCCCAAAATTTCATAATATATCTTTCGTTTTTGTTTTGCGAGAAAAAAGTCACATTCACACAACCCTACCAGAATCAAGAGCTTTGAGCACACCAAGTTACAGCGAACCATTATAGATTATTCAAAGTATCCTTGAAATAATGAACTGAACACAGCAGTGTGTTAAGACAGAATGCGAACACGTATGGTATATTACGTAGAAGCTGGTACAGTAAACAATAAAATTATGCCATGATAAAAATTTTAATGTTCCGATATGAACGAAAAGCATTACAAATTTGGTGTGCAGAGGATTTTAAATGCACCAGAAAAAATTGTAAATAGCAAAATTTATTTATGGACTTGTGAAAACAAACAGTCCTTTCACCAGAATGAAAATATTGAGTCATTAAAAATACAACTGAACAAAATATTTGACAGTAATTCAGTTAAAAGTTTATAACTGTGAAAATTTATGCCAAAATGTCAATTACAAGAAACTCTATTTGAATATATTAAACACCACCTGGACCTATAACCTTAACCTACCTTACAAAGAATGCAGGAAACATACAAATGATCTATTATCTTGTATAATGATGCAAGTTTTTTTACAGCCATTACTTTAGCTCATTTATGTAAACATGAAATTGCATCATCATGTACAAAATCATTCTCATAGGAGAGAGAGCTGCTATTACATATAATGCAGACCATGGTGCACAATAAACTAGTTGTTTAGTTAACACATGTCATTTTTAACTACATCAAAAGACATGTTCAAACCTACATTGGCAAGTATCCTACTGTCATTTCAGCCTGCAATTAGCTCCCCCATTATTATACACCACGTGACAATATGCTTAGCGAATCATACATTTCTCTGTATCCCAGTCCAACAGAAGATTATACATTTGCATACATACAAAATACCCAAGCCAAAACTTCTTTACGTATTTCAGAAAATTCAATTCTGCTGTTGCAAAATTGAACTTGGATCAATTTTAGGGCAGTTGACAGCATTATCCATTAAAAAGTCTAATAATTTACTTCCAAGCACACCAAAAATACAGCATTGGTACATATGCGAAAACCTCAGAGTCAAGCCTGCAACAATTACCCACTTTTAATCTCACAATTCCATTTCTGCCATGCCAAAAATAAGATAACTAGATGTCTTCAAATTATCTTTGCATTTTATACACGTTTTCATAATCATGAAAAAATACTTCGAAATGCTAAGTGTCTTTGATATTTGCCTTGTGCAATGCCCAAACAAGCTTAGTTAAAGTATCCATTTAGAAGATATAAACTGAAGAGCCAAAAAAACTGGTAGACCTACCTAATATCGTGTGGGGCCCCCCCAAGCACGCAGAAGTGCTGCAAGATGACGTGGCACGGACTCGACTGATGTCTGAAGGTATGCAGGAGGGAATTCACACCATGAATCCTGCAGGGCAGTCCACAAATCAAATCTGCGTCAATTTGAGAAAGGGTTGCACGTCTGTCACGTTTAACGATTCTCGTCAGTCGTTGTTTGTCCCGTTCTTTCACTATCTTTTTCCGGCTGCAGCGATGTCAAAGATGTAATGTTTTACCGGATTCCCGATATTCACGGTACACTCATGAAATGGTCGTACGCGAACATCCAAATGTTATCGCTACCTCGGAGATGCTATGTCCCATCTCTCGTGTGCTGACTATAACACCACGTTCAAACTCAATTAAATCTTGATAACCTGCCATTGTAGCAGCAGTAACCGATCTAGCTGCCGACCGCATCACGTTACTCTGATTGGTTCCATACCTCTGTTATTTGCATACGCACGCCTATACCAGTTTTTTTTTTTTGGCTCTTCGGTGTACTTACGCCTGGCTGCACCATTAAGTGCCCTGATCCAAGTTACAATGTACAAGTGTTGCTCCAACACGACTGGCTAAGTTTCGATTGTAGATCTCCTGATCTCAGTTCGGAACTAGGATTGGGATGAAACATTTTGAGATTGACTCTCTTTTTGTGACATCATGATGCAATGGTTTATTTTGAAGTTACGATTAGAATAATGAGTTTGTGTGGACATAATCTCTTAAATAGAGTACTTTTTACGGTACAACCAGTTTGAATGCGTTACAAGATTTCCACTGTTTTGTGTTTGACTGGTAATACACTCTTTTTTTTTTAAGTTATTTTTAATACCAATATTATGAAGGTAGTGGACAAGAAACTACTAGATGCTGCAATGTTTTGTCTGTTTTAAGTAAAAATAATTGTAGAAATTTACTAAATAATCTTTAAGTTTGTATAACGTTGCTCGATATTTCCAAATAAAATTTAATTTAGTGCCATCTGTTAGTGAATTTTTAAACTGCATTTATAAGCGTAGCCTGCTCTTTCACAAGCAAAATTTTTGGCGTAAGATTAACTTTTTGACGTAGCTGGTGCAGCAAATTAGGCCAGTTTATGATATTCTGAATTGTTGTTCCAGTATTTCATCATGTTTGCTTGGAGAGATAAGCATAAATTTAGTTCTCTCTTTACAAAACTTTAATACATCTTCAATAAAATAAAATTATATGATTTTAAACCTTTGTTATACGTCTCAATTTATGTTTTAACACAGTAAAAAACAACAAAATCCATATTTAACGTCAGTATTACTTTGTTTATTTCTGGTAAATAAATATATTTAACAGTGCTTTTAGACGTTACTTTGAACTTGGATTGAGACTTCGAACCACCATATTCAGCGGTTTGAGGTGAAATTCATCTCAAACTTTAGTCATGCTCTGAACTCAAATGGTGTAAGAGTATTCTGTGTCGATCTTAGATCAAGTTCGGACATGATCTCGGATCGAGAGATGGCCTTTGTAATGATGCAGTTATTATTATTCAATCAGGAAATTTGGTTTATATTCTTTTGTTTTGCAAGAAATTGTAACTGCTTATCAGTATTTGACGTTTTGGCTGAGTTAGTACGTTTATCCGTCAAACGTTTGCTTTTTTCCGAAGTCGCAGTTGAGGTTGCATCAGCAATCAGAGGTAAGGGCTGTTGCCACATTTGTAGACATTTTCCCCTTCGAGCATATTCTAGAAATTTGATTATTTAACTCCTATGCAGTTCAGCTGGCATGGGAAAGTGGTTGCAACGGGGTTCACACAGTATCTGAAGGAATTCTGTACCATGCCATACCCTTACTTGGTTAGGTTTTAGGCACCCTGGTGCGAGGAGCAGGATTAGAGCACACGCAGTGATTTTAGTCGTGAGCATCTACCGCCCGCTAACAGCTGACAACCAGTTCTTGAGGAAGACGCGTCGAGCGTGGAAAATTTCGCCCACACCGGCAAGCACCCGTGACCATACTTCCTTTTTTAATTTCTATTTTCCACTAAATTATTTCCGCCGGTATGGGAGGTCACTAGGGTGCCAGGGGGGAAATGACGTGCATAATTAATGAACTCTGCGGAGCTGTTCTGTACTTTAACTATCTCATTAAGCTGACTGTTCATGACTCTGCATTAATAAATTGATGAATGTGAACTGTTTTATTTTAAACTTGAATTAAAATAAGGAGGAAATAATCAGACAATTGAATTCTTTTCTTTTATTTTTAATATGACGTCTTTATTTAAGTCTCATGTCTCTACCGAGTGAGTAAAACCGAGCTGTGATATCCAGTCGCCAAATATGACGTCTGCGACATTACAACTTCAATGGTGAAACCGGCCATTAGCCACCTGTGTTTGGCCCATTACTTGTGTGTTCTGATACCCTTGATGAATGCTCAAGCATTTTTAAAGCAAGGTTATTAAAACCCACGAAAGAGTATTTGTTTACAGTTTACACTGCTCTCAAATCCAAAATGGTCAAAATGTTAAATATGCTTTCAAATTAAAAATTTTACTTTAGGAAAAAGCTATCTTAGTAGGTACAAGAACCTGTTTCATTTCTACCTCCAATCTACTGATGACAATTAATGTGTGTTTGTTATGGTCCTGTCAACCTAGAAGCTTCTGCCTGTATTGACAAAAGTCCTTTACTTGCATAACTGTCAAATAGAATGTGACAGCTCTCTCTCTACTCATAAGCCACAAACAAGACATTAGCCGTTAGCAGGAATAACCGGCTTGAATACAATACAAAGCAGCAAGCGATACTGTGAAATTACATTTTCTCTTTACCAATTAATAAATCAAATAATTAAACACACATACTCAATACTATCTACAAAAGTAATTAATCATGGTTACATTTCTGTGGAGTTTTGATGGAAACTACCACAATTGGACTAGATTAAATTAAAAAACCTGAAATGGTAACAGTATGCTGGTTAAATATTACCCCAAATTAAATTTTAATAGTCCATGATATGCATAACTTTACATATTTACACAAGTAGTAAATGGCTGGTACTGCAATATAAATAACAGAATAAAAATACAATAAACTCATTAATTTACAATTTGTAATTCACATCTGGATTGAGGGAATACAGAAAAACACAGCATAGAAATAATAGATTTTTATGATCGTATGTAAATACGTATTTGCATACCAGTTTGAAGACATGCCAGATTTGTAAAACAGCATCAATAACAGAACATTCCAGTATGTACCACTCAAAATACAATTCTATTCAATCAGGGTTGGGAAGTTTTAGATAGGTACTGATTCCTAATTTCAGCAGCAAACCAGTATCTTAAATAATACATAAATATTTTAACTAATAAAGCAGTCCCTTTATGCAATTAGTACTGTATAGTACTAGGGAGATATCCAAATTGAAGCATTAATCAAACTGTTACAGTTTTCTACAATTGCAGTCTACAAGGTGACAACTGTTTAGCTGAAAATATTTGGTCACCATTAATGTGCATTTCACCATTACTGTTCACACTTTGACTGCAACCAGAACTTCAATAACCGTACCAAGTAAAAAAAAAGTCATTTTCAGTACTGCTACCTTTTTCTCGTTTGAAAATTTATATTCCCCCCTGAACTTTAGTTTACAATACTTTTATATTATGACTGAATCCTTTGTGTTGCAATACTCTATTATAGCACACTAATCATCGTGATCTTACAACACAATGCACCTGAATAAAACATCCTACACATGGTAGCCTTATTTGGTTACAAATTTCAGAACCACTCTCTCTACTGCAATCATGTTTATTANAAAACATCCTACACATGGTAGCCTTATTTGGTTACAAATTTCAGAACCACTCTCTCTACTGCAATCATGTTTATTAAATACTACAATTATAATCGAAAACTAGATTTCCTATGACTAAATGTATATGTAGCCACACAACTGAAAATTTTTGCAGAGTGACAACTATTAACATTTTCCCTGACCAGGTGAAAATTCCTTTCCCTGTCACATGAAATTTCGACTTTTCCCTGTGAGTGAACACCCTGTTTTTCCAGAGGTGCACGACTAATGATGAAACAGTTAGATATTGCTTGCCTATCACAGAATTCCCTGACGTTCNCTGTTTTTCCAGAGGTGCACGACTAATGATGAAACAGTTAGATATTGCTTGCCTATCACAGAATTCCCTGACGTTTAACTACCGTGTTTAAAATTGCTTGACATTTTCCTGATTTTCCCCGTCCAGTCCGCTTTCAAATTCCCACACAAGTTGCAACCATGTTCCTTTTGCTGCCCTTCTTGCATTTCCAATACATCTTATCGGCTTCTGTCTACTGTTTCTGGACCGTCCTATATTAGAAGTTTCGCCTAATGCTTTAAGTAATATACTTAACTATCAAGTATCAACACACAATTACTGTAAAACTTTTCAGCAGCCGAGAGACTACGNACACACAATTACTGTAAAACTTTTCAGCAGCCGAGAGACTATGGGAGCTAAAGATTAAGAGGAAGCATGCTTGCTGGAGAAAGACCGTGATGAAGACGAACAGAAGTAATAAAATGAAACAGAGAAACGAAAAGGCATAATAAAGGAGAAAGCAAGTGAAGAAGAAGAGATAAGCAATGGCTACACAGGTTTCCCACTCTTTTTAGCTAAAAAATTTCAAGCACTTTTTCCAAAACTTTTAAGGGCCCAAAATTTACTGCAACTGGCATTAAAAGGATTAAGACAAATTGAAAAGCTAAAAAAATTTGCACGATAAAGCAAACGGAAGAGAAGTATCAAGGAATATTTTTCTTGCATCTGATAGGAGAGGAGTAGATCAATTGTTACACCCACAAAAGAAGCTTTGTTCACGATTAGGAAATAAGTTTTTAATTTTTGTTAGTGCAGGTTCTCGAAATTCTTGTGCAAAAGTGAAAGACATCAGGTGTTATCGTACATTGTACACAAACCCTACATTCTCGTGTCTGTGTACTAAAATTCTCGGTAAATTTTCTTATCACAACAAAAACATGAGTATGGCATCACAACTGCTGATAATAACTACACAGAACAAACATGCAGGTCTACTATTGAATGCTCTCAAAAAATACATATAACTCCATAGAAACTATTCATACGTACCATAAATTTTCCTGTAAAAATAACAGTTACACAACACTTTTAATTTGCCATGAATACCATGTAAATAAAAACTATGAAAATTAAGTGCTATAAGCACCTGAAAAATTTTCAAGCACTTTTAAGGNCATGAATACCATGTAAATAAAAACTATGAAAATTAAGTGCTATAAGCACCTGAAAAATTTTCAAGCACTTTTAAGGGCCCTTGATTTCTTGAATGCATTTCAAGGACTTTCAAGGAGCGTGGGAACCCTGGCTACAGCAGTCAAAGACAAAAGTGTTAGACAACACTGAGAGCAGACTAACCAATGTGTTAACCAGGCTATAAAATAATGTTTCATTCATATTTTTACTTGAAAAAATTACACAGTTGTCTTATTTTCATTCACTGAGTTAATAGAAGGCCAGATTTTGTGTAGGTGGCAGTAACTGGTGGTCTATATATTCTACAGTGCAAGCATTTCAAGGAAATCTTTTTTCCATTTAAAAAAATTAATAGTGTAAGCTTTCCACTTATAAAATAATTGAAGTGAACCATGGAAAAGCAGCTTTCATTGGTCTGAAGAGATTTAGTCAAGTGTGTAATGCAATGTGTATTAAGGTGCTGGCACACTGTCAAAATTCTCCCTTAAATTGTTTAAAATATAAAGTTGATCAAATAACACTGGATGGTTATAACATTACCGAAACAACATTGTCGTGGAATGTCTGGAAAAGTTATATCGCTGTAATTTCCATCGAACATTTTGAATACGGGACTGGTTCTCAACTTTTTTGATGTTTGACAGGCCAGTCAGAAATGTACACAACTAAAAAGGAAGTTTCCAACATCACACAACTTCAAATGGAAACTAAATAAAGTTATGAACATAATTAATTTATATAAAAGTTTCTAAGCATGAATGCTATTTGAAGTGATTATAGCGCAATAATAGTAAGAACTCATAAGCATTAACGTCAACTATTCAGGAAATAGGTACCGGTTTCTCTGATAAAATTTAAATCTAGTAAAGAAGTCAAAACAAATAACATTCTATAGATTTCTTCCTGTAGAGGATTGCATGGAAACACAACAGCAGTATCTTNAAAGAAGTCAAAACAAATAACATTCTATAGATTTCTTCCTGTAGAGGATTGCATGGAAACACAACAGCAGTATCTTGGAAACACAACAGCAGTATCTCACTTATTTGACAGTGTGACACAGTACATTAAAAATTATACTTGTTCAAATTTTTATAATGGAAAAATTTGAAGGCGATATTTAATCTTCAAAATTTAATGTCAAGTATATTTGACAGTGTGACAGAGGCTTTAATACCTAGATTTTATTACAGCTTTAACAGCTTATTTATTCTAAAAAATAGTTTTCCACAAGATAGCTGTATAAATATTTTTCTGTACATAACATTGACACTGACTTCAAACTTCAGTTTACAGTTTCGGCTCCACTAAAAGTATATTTCACTTACTTTTGTTTGCGTAAACAATGGCTATATGAGACGTTAAACGTTCATTACAGTACCAAGATAATTATCCTAAAACATATACCCACTACATAAGAGGAGAAATTAATTATTCTTAACAGATCAAAGTAAAAATATAAGGTTCATATCATTTCTGGTGGTCATCTGATATTCAGATAAGTACAGTATTTTCTATCTCTGGGTCTGATCAGAAAGACAATTTGCATATCACCCTTAACCAAAATCTCAGACATCCAATTTAAAAAATAATACATAAGCAACTGTGGTAAAGGTACCGTAAATTGTATAGTACCTGTAGCTCAAAGTGAAGGTATAATTAATAAGCAGCACTGTTCATTCTGGATCTAAAAAAATGATAGTACCAGAAAAACACTAAAAAATAATTAAAACTGCCACACACGGTTGAATCAGTAGCAGAAAATACTTTTCCAAACTAAGCAGTAAAGATGTAGTGAAAAATTATATTAAAACCCACAAAATGCTTCTTAATGTATCAATTTTCAAGGTCCCAAATATTCAGAGCTAAACCAAATTTTACAAACATTTAAGAATGGCTGCCATAAAAAACATTTCAGTAAAAATTATTCAGCAATTAAATTGTGCTCTAATATTAGTCACTATCACAAGTTACATCATGATTTTTCCTACAATACTAAATGATCTGATAATAATTTTACATGTGATCTTCACTCGAAACTAAGTACAGTCAAATTAAATAACACATGAGTTTTTCAATTGGTGCTGTGCTTAATAAAATTACTTTCACAGAATTGGTGCAAATAATAAACCACATACTGAACTGTTTTGAAAATAAAATATATTATTAATTCTGTGTACCAATGGCAGTAACACTGGTACTTCGGCATTAATACATGAAAAAGAATGTGTACAACAAACATTTATTGAACTGTGGAGTGGTTGTGTATACATACACCAGGGCTATTTTGATGGGTACATTACAAGACTGTGTTTCTATCTGGTGAGTTACTTACAAAATGAGTGAACTTTGTATGCAACAGATTAGCATACATTTGTGTGCACTGCTGTTTTCAGCATTTGGGATGGGTGCCAATACTTGACCACTTTCCTTCTTGTATTCATAATGCAAAATGTGTCCTCAACATTTCTAAACCAAATCTTGGAATCGTAACAGTGGCGTGGCGATACTGCCAAAGTACTACATCACTATATAATTTCATTCAAAATTACCTAAGCAGTGACTGAATCAGTTAATTAGGTTACTAAATTGACCACGTGACCAGGTTAGTAACCTAAATATTTGGGGATTTAGGGAGCAAATGTATGGAGCTGAAATACCCAAATACCTCCAAAAAGTGTCTGCTTTTGTTTGTGTCATTTTTCACACATGTTTCCATGCACGTTATTCAAATTAAAACCAACTAAGTAAAATTTAGAATTACTTGTGCATAGTTTTTATTGTTACTCATATTTAATCAAATTTCTGTCAAATAAATTATGACTTTGTAACCATTTTCAAATAAATGTTTTCCTTATGGGAGCACATAAATAAAACAATTTTATAATTTTCTGAGTGGGATTATTTCCAATGTATTTACTTTCTTTTCGTTGCCTTACATAACGAAGAAAAAAAAATTCAGTACTGCAGTTCCTAAACTCAACACCAGGATCGCTGCTCAGTGTCATTTGAATCTCAACAAAAATTCCCAGCATCCAACATTACTAAATAGTAGATTCAGACATGGCTATAGTACAAATGTACACTTAAATTAATTTAGAAAAGCATGTTAAAAAAAAGACATCAGCTGAAATATACATCTGCAGGGGCTATTAATTCAAGTGAAGTAGGGAGTGAATGAAGAAATGTAGTTATTTTCAGGGGGGGAGGGGAATTATACTCTCATTCCAGTCCATGCACTTGGGTATGCACTTGTAACCTTAACTCGTCAATAAATTTATGGCGGGAATAGGCCGCTAGACTAATAATGATCTTTTGTAAAAAAGAAAAGATGCAGAAAACACAAGTATTTGCAGAGCAATGCTCACAGACACACACACACACACTTGGACAAACACATTTTTCACGCGTATGTGTGATCACGTTTTGCCCCGTCTGGGTCAGACGATGTATTTGAGGATCAAAAATTATTATCCTTAATCGTGTTTCAACTCGAGGAAGAGATACTACTGTTATAGTGAAAGGAAACGTGAAAAGGTACACATTTTAAATAAGCAAGTAAACCTTGAATTTAATATGGGACATGAATGTGCATTCAAAAATGTGTTGCTATAGTCCATACTCATTATAGTGCAGAGTTCCATTGTATTACACTATCAATTTAAAAGAATAACTTTACCATTTCTGCTATGCCTCTTATCAAACCTTTTACAAATAAGTATGGTACAACTACATCGTAGTCAAACCTCATTAATACAAACCTGCAGGGATCATAATTTTGGCACTTAGTAATGACAAATTACATATTAAACAAATGAAAGCAAAAAAAAAAAGGAAAAAATTACTTGCTAACAGATTAGTAAAATTGCTGCATTGGTTTCACTATTTACCCAGCACAATACCAGAAATAAAGACACTAATTTGTAAATTAAAACTGTTATACACATTTACTTAACAACCATTTTAATAAGTACATATGTAAAAATTGTAAGCATACAAGTTGGCATATTGCTAGTTTATGCAAGTTTTTTTTGTATCCAAAATTCCAAGTTCCAGAAATTGGCAAGTTTTCACATGAATTTTTTGGCATGACTTGATTAGGTTAGCTTCCTTTTTTTATTACAACTTTTATTTGCTAACTGCAAAGAAACATCATAGGCATAGTCAACTGAATTTAATACACTGAATATTGATTTCAGTGAAGTATCCAATTATTGGTGGTTTAATTTAATTTCACTTCCTTGTTTTTGTGTCAATTTTATTTTGTTTCCCCAATTCTCGTGTGATGTAATTTTTATTTCACTCCCTAAATCTTGTGTAGTGTAACTTTATTTCCCTTCGAAATTATTGTGCGATTTATCCTTAATTAATTTCAGGTCCTATTTCTTCTGTAACATAATCTTATTTCACATCTACGATTCTTGTTAAATGTAGTTTTATTAAAATTTTCTTATTCTGGTAGAACGTACAGTTGCTACGTTCGTCCGTCTTTTACATAACCTAACATCAACTTGTTCACAGGTCAAGCAGTAACGTTATCAGATATCACTTCTCACACAAGCATCAGTTTAGTTTCACAAAGTGGGTCCCCAATCGATTAAAATTACAAGTGCCACTGCTACAGTGCTGCCGTGTTCACTATTAAAGTGCTGTGCTATGAAACCTATTCACATGCGGCTCAATGGTTCATTTACATTTCGGCAATAAATATTATTCACGAATATGTTGTTTCTGCTGGCGAATTTCATATTAACGGGTTAAATACACATGTATTTGAAGCCTTGTTGTATTATAAACACTTCGCCGATTCTGTAACGCCAACTCACGGATGTGCGGAAGACCTTTTCGCTTGCATTCAAGTTTAATTTAGGTTACTATTATGCTTAAAACAACGGTACTGGTGAAGTGCAGCACAATTAATAGTAATTCTTAGCTTCCTTCTGTTTACAGTTTCCAAAAAAGTAAATACAGTAATGCAACAAACCGTGTAAGTTCAAGTGAAGACAAAAAATAAAAACAATATGCTTATCTATGTTCATAAAAATACTTATTTGTGACAACAAAGAACAAAGCACATGTAAGGTGTTTGCGCATTTTGTAACTGTTGACAAGTCGTGTGATAGGCTTGAAACAAAAATGGTGGATTGTATTTGCATATGCATCGGTTCCAACACCCATCACAGAATTCATTTTCAACATAAAAATTGTAATTAATGAACACGTAAGTACAGTTTGTATCTTGTTATAATGAATCTGAAGGTAACACTTTCTATGTTCGCATGT
>NQII01008164.1:23462-76665 GCA_002778355.1 Clitarchus hookeri
GGGGGGGGCAAGGGACAAGCTGGCGACCATCTTGGATGACGTCACGAGGCAATCTTCTGCTCTGACATTCCTTGCCAGCTGTGGCCATCTTGGATTTCGATTTCTCTCCTCGGAAATTCCTATTTTCCCTTTTCTCTGATTGGCTCTCGAAAGGGTTTCGTATCTGATTGGCTATTGCGTAACACCTTGGTTTTCTCACGCTCTATCATTACACTTGTTTTTTCTCATGCTTTGTCATTCCACATGCTCGACATGGAGCGAAGCCTGCCCATGCACGCTATCATAATCGCTCCGCACGCATGTGACAAATACGTCCTAAGCCCACCTATAAGCATAGTTGACTGTAATTTCAGAACCGTTTAAGATACAACTACCAAATTCATAACATAGACATTATCTCGACAACGAAAAGGACAGCGAGGGGCATGTATGTGATCAGCCTACTTATAAGCACAGTTCGCTGTAATATCTGATCCGTTTAAGATATAGTCAACAAATTAATAACATAGGCATCACACCTGACAACGAAAAACACCGCAGGGTCAATTAGTCCCTTAATAGACTTACAAGCATAGTTGCTGTAATTTCCGAACCGTTCAAGATATNAAACACCGCAGGGTCAATTAGTCCCTTAATAGACTTACAAGCATAGTTGCTGTAATTTCCGAACCGTTCAAGATATAGTCTCCAAATTCTTAACATAGGCATCACCATCAACAACAAAAATAACTACATGGTCAAATACGTCCTAAATGCNATAGTCTCCAAATTCTTAACATAGGCATCACCATCAACAACAAAAATAACTACATGGTCAAATACGTCCTAAATGCACTTATAAGCATAGATGGCTGTAATTTCCGAACTATTTAAGATATAGTCACCAAATTGATAATGTAGGCATCACCCCTGATGGCGAAAAGGACCGTAGGGTCACGCATGCTCTAAGCGCACTTATAAGCATAGTTTACTGTAATTTCCGGACTGAAGATACAGCTACCAAATTCATAACATAGGCATCACCTCCGACAAAGAAAAAGACCGCAGAATGAAGTAGGTATGCCCTAAGCACACTTATAAGCATAGTTGACTGTAATTTCCGAACCGTTTAAGATATAGTCACCAAATTTGTATCATAGGCATCACCCCCGACAACGAAAAGGGCCGCAGGGTCAAGTATGCCCTAAGCCTACTTATTAGCATAGTTGGCTATAATTTCCTATCTGTTTAAGATACAACTACCAGAATTTCAAAAACTATACCGCCGCACACTAGGCAAGCCAACCTGACGACGGGCGACATCTGACGTCATTTTATGCCATGCGCCATCTGTTTACATGACATACTGCTTCGACCGTCACTCCACTTGCAACCCAGTCGTTGATGAATGCCGTATAGTACAGGATAGCCGAACACACGTTTGACGAGAACACCAACATGCTTATTTAAGGCGAAATTCAACATAATGGTAGAGCTGCTCAACACCTGTATCAGAAGCATTTTCCACATTGCGTGACTCCATCACATACAGTTTTTGCAAGATTAGAGCAACTGATGCGGGAAACAGGTACCTTCAGAGGTAAAGTGGCCAACAGTGATGCGACATGAAGGCGCCGAGGCGNGAGCAACTGATGCGGGAAACAGGTACCTTCAGAGGTAAAGTGGCCAACAGTGATGCGACATGAAGGCGCCGAGGCACCGTACTCTCGTCTTCGAAGGGAAGGCATTTGATCGAGTTGACTGGAACCCATCGACGAGTACTCGAGCCACTGCACGTGTTACGACTGTGTCGCATAGCAGTGTCTGGCATGTTCTGCATGAACAACAACCACACACCTTCACCACCTCCAGAGAGTACACACAGTGGGTACGACCGATCATGCGCCTCGTGTCAACTTTTTTACGTGGTTACTACATCGTCGTGTGGACGTGCCCGAGTTTCTACAGCGCATCATTTTCCACCAATGAAACGCATTTTAGTCGAGAAACTGTTTTCAATAGTTGAAACTGCCACATTTGGGATGAAGAAAACCCTCGTGCCGCACATTCCCATAGATTGCAGCAACGGTTCAGCAACGGTTCAGCATCAATGTGTGGGCAGATATCATCGATGGTCATGTGACTGGGCCCTGCATTACTCCCCACCACCTAATGGGTCCCACATACACGACATTGCTGCAAGAAGTACTGGCAGAGATCTTAGAAGATGTGCCATGGACATCCGTGATCAAACGTGGTTCCAACATGATTGCGCACCAGCACACTTTTCACGTGCCGCCCGACAACATCTCGAAAGAACATTCGGGGAAAGGTGGATGGGTCGTGTGGGGCTAAATGAAGAGTCTTGTTAAAGAGACCCCTGCATCGGCCGAGGAAGATCAGCTTGCACGAGTTGTGGCTGCAGCAGAAGATATTCAGAACACACCAGGTATTTTTGAGCGTATGTATGGGAATATGCTTCGCAGATACAATGTGTGCAACGGGCGTCATGACCACATCAAGCAGGACTTGCAGTCCATGCTGATAAGAGTTCGTTGACCTAGGTGAGGTGGGACATTAGAATTCCTGATTCGTGTCCTCCGTGTAGCACCGAAATGGTGAGTTTCCAGACATGGGTTCTACACCCAATATTTATCTACTACCTCTCTACAATCTCTAGATGCGTGTATATTATTTCTACATGTGTGAAATACGTATTTTTTTTTTTCAGTTTCTAGTAATTTTTAAGTGTTGCTAACTGTTACAGGGACCCGACGCCACTTTTTTATGTTTGAAGGAAAAGGTCCAAGTGGCATGGATATCCTAACTGCCAAAGAAACTATAATTTTCTGGGTACAGTGTAGAATAGCCCTTCGTGTAGACTCGGCTNCATGGATATCCTAACTGCCAAAGAAACTATAATTTTCTGGGTACAGTGTAGAATAGCCCTTCGTGTAGACTCGGCTTTGTTCGTCCCAAAACCCGAAACCGTTGTAAATGCGGAGACGTTCCGTATTTTGTATTTACGGAGCTCAGCTAAGCTTTTCGTAGTTACGGATAGCGTTTCCGTATATACATATTCGTAAAAATTTCCGTGAATATACGGAAATGTTTAAGAGCGTGGTAAAAATTCACAGAGAGATATAGGTTAAGACAAGGAAGCACTATAAAATCACGGAGAGGTCAAGTCGCTTACAGCCGCCGGCCTTAAGACGTTAACATACGGTATCCGTACCGGAGCTGAAATTTACTAACCGTGACTTTACATCCGCATCAATCCGCGTGAGACTTGTGTTAACTCCACTTCTGCATCTGCGTCTTGCTACAACCAATCAGCGTTGCCAGTTCAAACATGAAGAAATTCCCGCCAGGTTGGCAAAAATTTCCCCGTTTTTTTCTAAATTTCCCGTTTCCACGAAATTGTTAAACAAAAATTATACATGTCAGGTTTCTGGTAGTTATCCTATGCTAATTTATGCCCCATTATTCGCAAACCACAATTACTCACTAAACGAAGAACAATATCTCTCCAACCAAAGCAATACACTTAAATTATACAAGCGGTGTCATCAGCTACAAAGTTGCCGCCCAATCATGTCGCCGGCCAGTCAAAAAGTTTACTTCTCAACTCGCGAAGGTTGGAAATAGACATAAAGTAATATGCGTTGGAAGTGTATAAATTAATATGACATACTGACTCTTGAGTGAAGCAGGTTTTATTTCGCAGATTATGAAACTCGATACGAAAATTTACGCAAATATGCAGTGAGTTAAAAACTCTTGTTTTAACTAAATTTGTCCCTTTTCCCCGTAAAATTTCCCCGATGAAGGGAAATTTCCCGCCATCTGGCTTCGCTGCAGCCGCCTGTGCAAGCTCACGAAGGGCTACGTTGGTTCATTTCGTGTGGGTAATCCACGTCATAANGGCTTCGCTGCAGCCGCCTGTGCAAGCTCACGAAGGGCTACGTTGGTTCATTTCGTGTGGGTAATCCACGTCATAAAATAGTTAAGGGGAATCCCTAGTTATTTTTTTTAACACCTCAAGGTCACGTCTGGCCATAAGGAAGCTTTGCGACGGGTTAGGGATGTTGATGTCGGAAAAAATATAGATATTATTTATATCGGTTATTTATAAAAGTATCGTTTCACAAAATGATATATCGAAAGAAAAATATCAATTATCGGTACATCGTAATTCTATATTTTATGTATTAAGGGACTTGACAATGTCCAATTGCTTGTAATACCTATTACATGTTCAGGACACGAAGCATTGCAGAAAGTTGTAGCGCCTGTTTTTGGTGCATGTTGCCAAAGTAAACATAGCAATTTTTAATTAAATTTCTGTATTCCAAACACTGCTTATTAAAAGAGAATTTAAAAAATATGCATTTCTGATACCAGGAAAAATATATTGATTTCCATAAAATATCATTGAAATACATCAAAGATTTATATCGATATATCGTTGAAATAATGCAATTTCGATATATCGATATTTTTTCAACATCCTTTGAAACGGGCCCTTCCAACATTGCGACAAGCATTACCGGGGAACTGAATTTATCGCTCATTATATTAGTAACATTCGGATATTATTACACAAGATGAAAGCTAATCTATTAAATTACAGACGCAACTTTGTACTTTTCTCCTTTGCCTTACGGAAAATGCGCAGGAAAGCCTTAAAACTGCTATTTTTAATCACTTTTACTTGAATATACCTATTTACTTGGATACGCGTATACGCGTAGACACTGATTTTGCAGAAATGTTACTATACCCGGCACAGGAACTTCTCGGCCACTCCGTGTCGGTCTATCGCCGAGCAATACCGAGCCCTGTTGCAATATTTGTTAAGCGCCTGTCCCGTTTTAATACATATGTAATGAAATCTGCGTTGTATGCAAATTACAATTATAAACATAAAGATGAACATTTGCATATATAAGAAACAGACATCGATAAAGTACATACATACATATATACATGCATAGATACATATACACTGAAGAGCCAAAAAAAACTGGTACAACTGCCTAATATCGCGTAGGGCCCCCGCGAGCACGACGTGGCATGGACTCGACTAATGTATGAAGGTATGCAGGAGGCAATTCACACCATGAAACCTGCAGGGCAGTCCATAAATCCATAGGAGTGCGAGGCGGTGTAGATCTCTTCTGAACAGCATGTTGCAAGGCATCCCAGATATGCTCAATAATGTTCATGTTTGGTGATTTAGGTGGCCATTGGAAGTGTCTAAAGTCAGGAGTGTTCCTGGAGCCACTCAGTAGCAACTCTCGACGTGTGGGGTGTCGCATTGTCCAGCTGGAATTGTCCACGTCCGTCGGAATGCGCAATGGACATGAATGGGTGCAGGTGATCGGACAGGATGCTTACGTTTCTGTCACCTGTCAGAGTCGTATCTAGACGTATCAGGGGTCCCATTTCACGCCAACTGCACACGCCCCACACCAAGACAGAGCCTCCACCAGCTTGAACAGTCCTCTGTTGACATGTAGGGTCCATGGATTCATGAGGATGTCTCTATACTCGTAGACGTGCATCCGCCCGATACAATTGGAAACGAGACTCGTCAGACCAGGCAACGTGTTTCCAGTCATCAACAGTCCAATGGCGGTGTTGGCGGGCCCAGGCGAGGCGTAAAGCTTTGTGTCGTGCAGTCAACAACGGTACACGAGTGGGCCTTCGGCTCCGAAAGCCCATATCAATGATGGTCCGTTGAATAGTTCGCACGCTGGCACTTGTTGATGCCCCAGCATTGAAATCTGCGCCAATTTGAGAAAGGGTTGCACGTCTGTCACGTTTAATGATTCTCGTCAGTCGTCGTTTGTCCCGTTCGTTCACGATCTTTTTCCGGCCGCAGCGATGTCGAAGATTTGATGTTTTACCGGATTCCCGATATTCACGGTACACTCGTGAAATGGTCGTACGCGAAAATCCAAATTTTATCGCTACCTCGGAGATGCTATGTCCCATCTCTCGTGCGCCGACTATAACACCACGTTCAAACTCACTTAAATCTTGATAACCTGCCATTGTAGCAGCAGTAACCGATCTAGCAACTTTGCCAGACACTTGTTGTCTTATATATGCGCTGCCGACCGCATTGCGTTACTCTGATTGGTTCCATACCTCTTTTATTTGCATACGCACGCCTATACCAGTTTTTTTTTGCTCTCCAGTGTACATACATAAATACATAAATACGGGAGTTTATATTTATTGCAAAACTTCCTGAGCAGACCAACGGCTGAATTTTACATTCATAATAAAAACATTCCGCGACGCTTAAATTTACAGATTAGCCAATTATATTAAATGTAGATGTAATAATTTTCAATGCCTACAGTTGCAAGTAGCATAGAAAAAAATATTCATCTCTGTGTTGTAGCTTGTAATGATAGCATAAACTCAAACTCGTCCCTGTTAACGCAGTTGTAATTTAATTCCTTTCCATTACAAACTTCCACCCGTCATTTGATTTTTTATAACAAAAACTGACACTTTGCAAAAAAAAAAAAAAATCTTGCCATGGAACGTTTAGAAACTATATAACCTAATTTCTCACGCATAGCTATCGTAATTTTTGTCGGAATTCCCCCTTCCTTATTTTTTAACATAAACTTCTCTGCTCTTCGAAGTTAAATCATCATAATCTAAAACTCGCTTCCTGATTTTTTTTTTCAAGGAGACACGAATATTGCTATTGACGTAGATGAAATACTTATCTTTCCTTCCTAGTATATCAATCGCACTCTTCACCGTCGTCACACGCTACTGCTGTCAAATTGTTAATTTGTTTAACATTCATACTTTCGCAAAATTATTCTTAATGATTTAGTAAAAAAAAAAAAAAAAAAGAACTCATTCTAAATATAGATGGACTTAGTTTGTGGACCACTTCCCTTTTGCTATAACTGGTGCTAGCACAATGTTTATTTAGCCTTATAATTTGTAAGAAAACTTAACACGCAAGCTAATCAAAAACAGTGAGTATCGTTCAGAGCTCGTCGCGGTACGCACCACTGGCTACAAGCCTCTAGCAGACATTAACACTGTGTGTGGAGTGAGGAAGCTATTGTGCTACGCATTATCTTGTGTTGACCAAGCACAAATCAAGACTTCGTTATAGTCTGCTTATAAAGCTAACCGGAAACGTTTAGATACCTACGAAATATGATTTCCTTTTAGGGAAATAACGTATTGTTACATGACACCTGAGGGGCGTCTCCGAGTTCGTGAGGTCTTAATAAAAACAAACTAAATTTGATTTTAATTTATTTACACAGCTATTATTTACAGCATTAATCTATCTATCTCCACTATTTCTATTTATAGTTCTCAATGAGCGCAGTATTTAACGTCTATCTCAACTCTAATAAAAGTTCTCCTTAATATCTGTGTTTGGTTATAGTCAATTTACTCACTCATCATTAACACGTGTTCAGTCTGTCTGTTGCCATCACTTTAAATGCCTTACACTCGCGCATCCAGTTCAATAGTCTCGCCAGTCAGTCGCACTCTTNCTGTCTGTTGCCATCACTTTAAATGCCTTACACTCGCGCATCCAGTTCAATAGTCTCGCCAGTCAGTCGCACTCTCCACTGCTCCGATGCTCGCAGTCACAGATTTTATTCCCGCTGGTCACTACCGTCGCCACTCGTCACTCTTCTGACTCATCTATCGCTCAACGTCGCACAATCGCCCAAACTCCCGACAACTCATAAACTCCCGGCTCGGAGGCCCGTCGCGCTTAAATACTATCGCTGGCCTTGAGCTGGGAGGTTCACCGCACCCCCAGTCGCAATGAGAGNCTATCGCTGGCCTTGAGCTGGGAGGTTCACCGCACCCCCAGTCGCAATGAGCGAAACGAGGGCATTAAACCAGAACATTCGTTCAGATAAACTAAGAAATTCATTCTGCTGGAAGTTAGGAGCGTGAGAGCCGCAAAAGGTTTATCACTGCGGCATGCGGATAATGCGCTGCGGCACGCCTTTATAAATTAAAACCCTGGTAGGTTTATCGCACCCCTGCCATTCAAACATCCCTTCGTAGCTCGCCACCCGCTGTCATATCACTATTCTGCCCTTCTCTTCCCCTCGCTCTAGCAGGAGAGGTCAAGGGAAGCGAGCGCTTAACACTGATAATCTTTATTCAGAAAAATAGTCGTGAGTTCCTGCCAGCTGNGATAAACTAAGAAATTCATTCTGCTGGAAGTTAGGAGCGTGAGAGCCGCAAAAGGTTTATCACTGCGGCATGCGGGTAATGCGCGGCGGCACGCCTTTATAAATTAAAACCCTGGTAGGTTTATCGCACCCCTGCCATTCAAACATCCCTTCGTAGCTCGCCACCCGCTGTCATATCACTATTCTGTCCTTCTCTTCCCCTCGCTCTAGCGGGAGAGGTCAAGGGAAGCGAGCGCTTAACACTGATAATCTTTATTCAGAAAAATAGTCGTGAGTTCCTGCCAGCTGNGGAGAGGTCAAGGGAAGCGAGCGCTTAACACTGATAATCTTTATTCAGAAAAATAGTCGTGAGTTCCTGCCAGCTGTCATGCACACTCCGTAAGAACATAAAACACGAACGGATATAGATACAGACTTCGAATTTTCACCTACTTGTTCAGAAAAATGAGCCACTTGGAAAAAGTGACTGAATTTTAACGAAATCTTTCACGATTTTATTAACGCATCTGAGAAACATTTTGCTTGGCTCGCCGTGGCCACTGTAACAATGCGAACTAGGCAACAGCGCACAGCCGTGATAAATAGGCTACTAGCACCAGCTAGTGGGAGGGGCGCCGCTGATAAGCTCTCATTGAGCGGCCAAGAAGTTCAGTATCTGGTTTTTTATAGGTAGTTCCCTCAAGTACACAGACACGATGTTACTTGGCCCTGGAATGAGCGTTGTGTCCGACTGGTTACTGCAGGCTGCGAAAGGTTCCCTATTGGCTGGGCTGCCGGCTGGCAAGTAAGTCGCCAAGCGCTGATTTGCGAACGGCTCTTCTTGGTACTCCAAAACTTCACTTGGCTGATTGATGCATGTTCCTCCTACACCCGGATTTTGTTTGTAGAGTGTATAGGTCTAGGGCCTTGCACGCATCTAGAACCTGCTCCCCCTCCTAACTCTAGTAGTTAAGCCAACTAACTTCGGGGCAGGGCCACCAAAAAATAAAAAAAAATTGCAAACGGCGTTCCAACTTTGTGCTGATCAGTGACGCCATTTTGCTGGCGTGTGCGGCTGGTGTTCACGGTACAAGCGGCCGTATCGACTCTGTATTCTCAAGTACCTACTCTGTGTCGACGTCGCGGAAAACGCTCTAACGGCGTTATCGCATGTTTCACCCACGCGGCTACTTGATGCGATAACCAAGTCTAATCTAACGCTTCGGACAACTTCGATCAATGGCGGACGTCCAACGTCCACACGCCAGATAACGTGCCGTCTGCGACGAACACAACGTTCGCACAGCAATATGCAGACAATAGACAAAAGATGAGTTAGACAGCTTAATTCGTGTTCTGCGCATGTACCCAACAATGACCTACCCCAAAGGAACACAGCTGTCAAAGTCACATGTTCAACATGTTTGTTTATATANCGCATGTACCCAACAATGACCTACCCCAAAGGAACACAGCTGTCAAAGTCACATGTTCAACATGTTTGTTTATATCTTAATTTTTTAATGACAGGCACTATTATATGAATAAAATACTTTTACCAGTTTGAATTCAACCAAAACTGCATTACAAATTGGTTAGAGGAAATATACATACATCTCAAAGCATTTGTTTACAAATCAGTAGTCTAACCAAAAATCCAAACCATGCCGTTTTCGCTAGACGTGTTGGCTAAAAAAAAACNACAACCATTTTCAAGTTCAAATGGAGAGGGAATCGCCGAAAAGGCGTATCTGCTACAATTATGTGAAGAAAAAAAAGCGAAATAGCGAAAGAAAAATTACGGTATCAAGATAGAATAACAAGCAGAGTCGATATGAATACGAGGAAGATAAAATTAAAGCCGACTGCCCTACCTCAGAACTACCATTCATAACTGTTGGTTTTTTTACGGTTAATTGTGCAACTTTTGAAAGCCCTGTTTCAGATCTATTTTTATCCTCATTTTATAATTTTGTATCCATCCGCCATACACGAAATTTACATTGACATGAGCCTAGTGGCTTTCTTCATGCGCCAGTCAAGCAAAAAACGTGAAATTGCTAAGAACACAACATACTAATAATAAACGATTTCGTACTTTATAACGTGTATATAAAACACGTAATAAAACAAACTTGATTTGCCAGAAATTTATAACAGCAAACTCGCAACACGTCAAGTTGGAACTATTTTCCATAATTCGCTGCCAACTAACTGNTGCCAGAAATTTATAACAGCAAACTCGCAACACGTCAAGTTGGAACTATTTTCCATAATTCGCTGCCAACTAACTGGGAGCCTGCCAGTGTGTACTGCACCATTGATACAGTTAACGTGCAACCCATAGCTGTGAATATTAATGCTGCACAGTATTTAAGTAACACTTTTTTTTTCTTTAACGGTTAAGGGCCCTCCCTAGTAAAAAATTGTAAATGCCTCGTGGCCACGTCCGGCCGTAAGGAAACATTATGATGCCGTTGGAAAATTGCATGAACGAGCTTCGTGCGTACTGTTTCCTCAGAATTTTAAGCCGTGAATAAAGGGCTCTGATACAGCGATATGTTCAGAAAAGATACAACACTGTCGCTACAGTTTAGAACAATGTTATACAGAAGAATAAATGTAGTAAACAGAGGGCTACTTACCGAAATTTTTGCTGACTGACATTTTACAACGACCACATTTATGTTTCAATGACCAAATTTATGAACGAGCACCAAAATATCAGATTTCATTTCTGTCCTGAAAAAAAAAAAAATAATGCATTCAAATATTACATAATTTTTATTAATTATTATAATTACTTACAATGAGACCCACATGACCACCCGAGAGGCCCTTTAACCGCGACTCAGTAGGGCAACAAAAAAAGTCACATCGCCCTTGCGAGTGTAATGTAAAGTCCCACTAAAATCTCCGACATGGACCTACCCTGGAGCCACGGTGGCTGGGCGGTTAGCTCTCTTGCCTCCCACCAAGGCAAACCGGGTTCAACCCCCGGCCGGTTAACTCCGGATTTCCGCAAGTGGGAATCGTGCCGGAAGACAACGCTGGTCGACGGGTTTTCTCGGGGATATCCCGTCCCCCCGCCCTTTCATTCCGGCGCTGCTTCATACTCACCTCACTTCGCCCTCATCGGCTCTCAAGACCTCACTGTTTAAGAGCTGCCTGAATCTCTTCACCCACGAGCCTACCCGCAGAGGAAAGCCAGGCCGATCACAGAAAAACCCTGCAGTCCGCAAATAAAATCAAACATTACGTATCGCAGACGGTCAAGGACTGGGGCACTGCTGATAGTGACGGATACACCGAGCACGCCACAGTTCTGGTGTTATGCCAACAAGTAACAAGCTGCCGTTACAAATCGTCAATTGAATTTTGCAGCTCTTTATTCCAGAAGAAATCAATACGAAACTATTGAGCTGGGTGACTTATTGCTTGTCAGATGAATTAAAATTTCTTTGTTAAGTCTGTAACGCTTCAAATAACCGCTACTTATTCCTGTCATAGCTATCTCAGTCTACTTTTGCAATGTGTACGTAAACGTAATATTTATTAATTGTTTGTGGCAGATATATTTTATTTACTTCAGATCTAATTTATATTGTTAATTACAAGTTGTTTTAACCTCATAAAACGTTGTTCAGTGTAATCATGTTTGTAAATCTTCCTGTTTTCAACCACACAGATATTTTTATGTTGGCCGTTTCGCACAGAGGAATTTGTTGTTTGGTTGATATGGTAACGCAAGACGTATGTGTAAGATATGATGTAGCCATCTCGTGATTGGCGCGATGTTTAAAGGTGTCGTTGAAGTATGCAGTTTTAGACGCTTCTAGCCATCTTGGTTTTTCCGTCGGGCAGGTGGTGACCTAGTGGGTCATTTGGAAGTGAAGCTGGAAAAACTCTTGAGCTAGTTCAGCCTTCAGACGAGAGATGGCGACAGCAAAACATGCCCCCACTTTTTCGCCTGTCAGCTAATCCACTTCTCATTGTACTGTAATGCTAAACAAATTTTAATATATTTTAAGACTGACATCTGTCTAAAAATATAAGTAGGTTATAAAGTTAAAAATATAAAATGTTGCAAATAATTAGATATTTGATAACTCTTTTTAAATTTGTCAGAGATAGTGAATTTGGGTTAAAAGTTGCGAGACGGTCTGTTGTATCTATTATTACACTTTGGACGTTATAGCTAATATATTCGAGTTGGAAATATGTGACGTGGAATAACGTTAGAATTGCTTAAAAACTATTAACGCGTATCTACGGAATCAAGGAGATGGGTTTCGAGAGAACAATATGGCGTATAATTTACGTAGACGAACGATTACCGGCCGAATATAAATGACTTTTACTCCAAATCGTTGTACATGAAATATATGTTACTTTAAAAATGATGCAGAGCTCGTGGCAAACTATAACTATTGGCATATGATTGTAAATTCGTTATATATCGCGCAGGAAAGAGGTTCATTTCTGGCTGGTAATNGAGAACAATATGGCGTATAATTTACGTAGACGAACGATTACCGGCCGAATATACATGACTTTTACTCCAAATCGTTGTACATGAAATATATGTTACTTTAAAAATTATGCAGAGCTCGTGGAAAACTATAACTATTGGCATATGATTGTAAATTCGTTAATATAGCGCGTCCTTTCTCCAAGTAAAGACCGACCATTTAGCTCGCAAAATATCCGATAGATAGCGCGCAGCACGCCACGGCGAAGTTTTGAGTAACTCTTTTTATGGTCAACAGATAGCGTATTTTCTAAAGTTGATAATTCTTATGTTACGGGCTGGAAATATATTTAAAATNCTTTTTATGGTCAACAGATAGCGTATTTTCTAAAGTTGATAATTCTTATGTTACGGGCTGGAAATATATTTAAAATATGTGTCGTTTCGTTAAATTATTAGAAATTTATTAAGTTGTTATAATACGTTATAAAGACATACGAAAACCTTAATATATCATGGAAGTGTTGAAAGCAAGGTCGGAGATGGATGATACGACATGAAAAAGCTTTCTGAAGTTAGCACAACTTCAGAAAACTTTTCCACGTCGTATCATTCTATTGTACATTTTATTTTGATCACCTAAACATAACTACATTATCACGAAGTTTAGTTTTTAACACTAACAACCATTGTTTTGTGACCTTGTAAAATAAAATGTATTAATAAATGCAAGAAATCTTTCTTATCCGCGTATTTTCCGCTTTTCTGATGTGCATCGGCAATGCACTCAGAATAGCCAACGTAATTTTAACTTTTGTTCGTTCGTGCATCAGCTGATACAGGATTTTGTAAACGGCGCTTTGTTTGTTTCGTATACGTAAATTTGCCACTCACTGACTGACAGAAAGTGGCCTTCTTATAAGGTATGGACCATACCACACTTACCTGCATTTCCATCCTTGTCACTGTAACAACTCGTACTTCAGAAAGGAAAGCAGTGTGACCGGCCATGCTGCTAGATCTAGTTGAATCACCGGTGTGATTGATTAGAGGCATTACAATAAGTGAATTGTGTTCTATCTAAATCTTCCTTTCCAAGATATATTATTAAATAAGAAGCATGAAACCAAGCTAAATTGCGTTTTTTTTATTGTCCGTTGCGGGAAGCGATGAGCTATCCGTCAAACAATACACATTCAGACAGTTGTGGCCCACGACCTTGTTTATTCTTTTACGAGACGTTTTCAGTACTTATTTCCTTTGACTTTTCCATATTAGAAAAATTGCAAATAAAGCTAATTAAGCTAAGTTTTTTTAAAACCATCACTAATACTGTACTGCAATGACACAATTATTTACCCAAAGTTTTAAATTGTTAATATAACGCTGTTGGCGAAGAACCCTTGTTTATGGTCAAACTGCATCAGAGTATTTTTTAAATACTTATATATGGGTCAGTAACGGAATAATAATATCAGAAATTATAAAATGTTCTTTTTATTTTAACTTAACATTTTTATTTTAAACAGGTAGTGAATTATCGTCTTAATAAAACATTATATTTGGGGTTGCTTAGGGCAATACCCGATTGGGGAACGCAGCCCGGAGTTAGTGTACTAAACATTCAATTACAATGCGAGGAATTAATCAAACCCAACTAGGGGATGTTAGCAAAAATGGAAAACTATTAATTTTTATAAAAAAATATAATTTATTTTAAATTTAGAAAAGTAAAAATGTAATAATTTACAAACATCCTTGTATAAGGAACACAGAACTAGACTTCATGTCGCACAAAATAAGTTTTAGCCACAAAATACTTTTTTTTAGATTTCTCTAGCAACATGTCCAAGCCAACACACACATTAGTTCGGGGATGAACGAATAAAGAGGGCGCCGCGACCATGCTAATGGAGTACGAGTGATTCGACTAACGAGCAGAATTACACCATNATGAACGAATAAAGAGGGCGCCGCGACCATGCTAATGGAGTACGAGTGATTCGACTAACGAGCAGAATTACACCATGGGTACCGAGGCAATACGTATATAATTCAATTAATTAATAAAAACCAGAACTAGGATGTTAATTAATTACTGTTTTTCTCCTTCATCGGGGCCAGCCCGGTGTACTCCACACGATTCTACCAGCCCATCATCGCCGAGAGGGCCCTTTGGCGGTTCGTTGGATACGTTCGTCTACATCTTCAATTACCTAGCGAACGAAATGAAACTAAGAACAGGAAATTGCCTGGGCAAAAGCGGGACGCCGTCGGGCGTGTCGCCCTTATTTAGTACCTCTGCCTCTAGAAGACGCGGGTAGTCGATCCACCTGGCAAAGGAGGCCTCTGATGTTTTCCACAGGCTATAATAATGANACGCGGGTAGTCGATCCACCTGGCAAAGGAGGCCTCTGATGTTTTCCACAGGCTATAATAATGATGGATGCAGACACCAACTAGTGGGCCGCGACCCCGTTCCTTCAGGTGGTAGACACAAAACCCAATATTTACTGTAAAACAATTGTATACACATGATGCAATATCATGAGTTTGTCTAGTCTCTAAGTACCGTAGTTACAAAAAAGGACAAACATAGCTGCGAAGTAAGTGAATATTAAAACTCCTAATAAATTAATGTTGGCAGCATTGCTAATTTATTTGTAAATACATTTGAGAGCTTATTGGCATAGCGTGACTGCATCTATCAAATAATGTGTAGAATCTATTTTGACAACACTGATGTATATAATATAAAACCAGATATCATTACAAGTAAATTTTAATATTTGTGGTTGTCAAGTATGCAGCTATGTTAACAAAATAATAATGGTAGAAGAAATAAAAGTTATAGCCTAACTTAGGAAACACGTACATGCCGAAATGTGTTCTAACGATAAAGTAATTAAGAACAAATGTTTGACATCATTAAAATCGTTATAAATGACGTTACAAAATAAACTAAATAGCATGATAAAGTTAAATTACGGCGTGGTGTAAACGTGGCTTTAACGGAATATAATACATGAATTTTTTTAAAAGAGACTTTCTTCTTGCACTGATGCATATGTTTTTCAATCGTATCGCCTTAATATGTCGAATGTAGCCATTTGAAGTCCATTATGGCTATACAAAAAATACTCACTCTGTTCAAACAACTATTTCAGGTCACACGGATCGGTACTGGACTCAGCATTCGAGTCAACACGAAGCAAACACTGAACAATAGGCCAACCTATGGGAATTGCCCTTTTAGACTAGAGTTTTCGACCATCACCAAAGCGTAAACATAGGCGAATGTAGAGTAAACTAGGATAGCGGATGGTTTGTGGCCAGCACTCGATCCGGTCAGGCGATTGGTTGAAGTATGAAACAAAGGACGAGCGATAAACAAACATCACTGTTACAATATTGTTTTCCGTACAGTAATTATAATATGTTGACTATGATTTTTGCTATTGTTATAAATCTTACTATTTATTTCAATAAACTGCCAATAAATTACAATTTATAATACAACTCCCAATTTTTATTTCGATGTTTCTTTGTTGCACAATAAGCATAGCTGTTACAAAATGGCAACGTACTTGTTTGCTGTTCAACTCCGATGTACGTGTTTTTAATTTCACTCCTGTTCGGCACCAGTTTTAGTAGTGGCTTTACTCAGTCAAATCCCGGTTGGGCGAACAGAAATGATTGCCAAAACAGGGCAGCTGTGTCAGCATACTGGTAGATAAATCTACTACATCCAAAGTGAGTATAACTAATTAAATATGGCCACGGAACCAAAAAAAGCCTACGAGGTTAGTTGCTATATTTTCAGATCCAAATTTCAATTTCAAGCCAACCAAAGTCCGAATTTTTTATATAAAATTTTATGCACGTGTAGTGTAGTATGTCTTGGAAATCTCGAACAAGTTCTTTTCTCCAGGGTTTACAGAAACGATCGATGTACGTGTCTGGTAAATGATCATTTGAACTGTACGGCAGATTTTGACATTGACCATACTCTAACGGGAACTTTAGAGACTTTGACACAGCCACATTATGTGTGATTTCATTGAGAGCGTGTGTTCGTATGAGCTCAATTAAATGACTACGCATGTACCACCAGCATGAAATTTGCATTTGAAAGGCGAGTGCTAGTAATATGTAAGAAAAATGTCACAAACATGAAAATGAAATATACACGGAGGAAAAGATGAAATCTTTACAGAACAGGGGAAAAGCAGACGAAGGACTACACAATAAAAAAAAAATATATATATATATATATATATATACGTATAGCATGTATACACACGTATACATGCTTACATTGAAGTTTATTTTTAAACATTTATTTNGAAAAATGTCACAAACATGAAAATGAAATATACACGGAGGAAAAGATGAAATCTTTACAGAACAGGGGAAAAGCAGACGAAGGACTACACAATAATATATATATATATACGTATAGCATGTATACACACGTATACATGCTTACATTGAAGTTTATTTTTAAACATTTATTNATATATATATATATACGTATAGCATGTATACACACGTATACATGCTTACATTGAAGTTTATTTTTAAACATTTATTTTGGCTAAGACAGCGGTTTTACAGCATCAATACGTCGATTACAATGTGATATTTTCAACACCATTTACAGAATACAATACAAGCGCTTTATAAACAGTATTATTTACATTGAAATTACTAAGATTATTTAAATTGTCATAAGTCACAAACTGTTTTGCGTAAATGACCAAAAAAACATTATTTACAATGTGCCATTTTCAACTGTTACATTTTTTTTTGCAGCTACCTGTACTTGCAGTATATGCTGCGGCTCTCGGACCCGCATTCCTCTTCTGATACGACTGTCCGCTAATTCCGGCAACAAGCACTCCATATAAAATCTCTGCAGTTTTGGTAACATAATTTTTTCCCAGAATTTTCTGTGCGATATTTGGAGTTGCCCTTGTATTTGGTATCTGTACCAATGTAATTTTTTAAGTTGCAACTTCTCATTTTTTATTTCTATGCAGAGATTCTTACACTTTACTGTTTCACGAATGGACATGCTTCCTATAGATGGCACATACTTTACCTCAACAATGCCATCTTTCTCCAAAATTCCATCCNTTCACGAATGGACATGCTTCCTATAGATGGCACATACTTTACCTCAACAATGCCATCTTTCTCCAAAATTCCATCCGGGCTTGCTCCAAGGTATGGTATCTCAGGGTGAACAAAAATGCCACAAGGTGCTACAGTTGTCTGCTTATCTTTCTNGCTCCAAGGTATGGTATCTCAGGGTGAACAAAAATGCCACAAGGTGCTACAGTTGTCTGCTTATCTTTCTCGTAGCAGATATGACTTTTTTTTCGTGAACTCGGCCGTAAATAATAGCTGGTGAATAGAGTTCGGTTCCACAAACAATATTTTTTACAATATTGTGGCAAGATGTAACATTCCTCATACTAACAGATAACCCCGAATCGTGATGCAGTTAGTCTCTGCCGGCTTGCCTGCATCCACAGTGGATTCTCACGCTGTCCAACGGTAGCTCGTTCTAATGACCTTGTATCGCAGTTTCTTCCAGCTTCTTCCTGCATCTTCCCTAAAATTGTGTTCATCTGGCTTTGAAGATCATCGGGAGCTAAATCAAGTTTTGCAGCATTTGGACCATATTCAATGTCACCAGTTGTTTTGTCGATCTTTCTCTTCTTTNCTAAATCAAGTTTTGCAGCATTTGGACCATATTCAATGTCACCAGTTGTTTTGTCGATCTTTCTCTTCTTTTTTTGCGTTGGTATTTTCCTTCGTCCCGAAAATTTTGTCTTTTAGATGACTGAGTCCTTTCTCGCGTCGCACANTTTTTTTGCGTTGGTATTTTCCTTCGTCCCGAAAATTTTGTCTTTTAGATGACTGAGTCCTTTCTCGCGTCGCACAGATTTTCTTATAAATATTTCCTGGGCTGTTTCCAGTCATGCTCTCCCAAGGACTTATCATATAAGCTGGACCATCCATGTGTGCTAGAGCAGCCCCATAGCAGCGTCGCCTGTATGATGACCCTTTTGCATGATCAACTCTTTTGCCACCTGTCAGTTTGCAAATTAAAGAGTTGAGGTTTTCAGCCACATTTGTCGTTTTGTTCAAACGAGACAATCTGCATTTCTGACAATGGGATCTAGCAACATAAGCATCTCATCCATTAATTTCGCTTTATCTAAGTACGGCACCTTATTTACAGTTTCATTTTGTCGAGAGCAGTATGATGCACAACAGGACAAATGGTCACCGAAAACACGGCGGAGGCCGTTTCGTAGATCTTTTCGAAGTTTATCAACATTTCCTTCGGAATTTCTAATGGCTCCACGAACTGCAGCTGTGAGGCGAGGAATGTTCTGTCTAATTATTTTTCGCCCCTCAAAGTCAAAAGTGGTATTTGAGGCTATAGTGTGCAATTTCGAGGCGTACCCTCGCAAGATGTGATTTTCACACTCTATTTTCTTCATTTTTTCTCCAACAGGAGAGCCCTCTCCCTAGCTCTCGCAAAAACACTGGAGTCTCCATCACCTGTTAGGAACTTTATGTATAGAGACATTAGCTGAAGAAGGGCTGGATAGAATTGTTATTGTCAGTTGTCATTACATTTCCGAGAACTGCTAGTCTCCTCGCCACGCCACGGCTTACAGGCAAATACGCACCCCCTCCCCCACCCTAGCCAACAAGACCATCGGAATACCGAAACTCGTTCTTGCTGTTTGCTTCCTGAGCACTCTCGGCCACCCTCTCTCCTCCCCCTCCCCAGGGGAATGCTTACACGCAAGGCCTTCACCGAGTTCGGGCAGTGGCCACAGAGTGAGGAGGGCACAACTTTCCACTAGCCTTTTTGCTAAAAACCTGTTTTGCTGTTATATTTCCACCAGCTGTTATTTTTACTAGATACCCAGGTCACTAATTGAATCTATGTGTATTCCCTCGTGATTTGCCATCTTTAGTTTTTTTGTGCTCCCTTTCGTTTGTCTGTAGTAGTAATTTCAAATGCGCGTCGAGATTTCAAGTTTCGAGAAATCCAGAAAGAACCGTTTTCGGTGGGTTACAAATTAAAAACAAAAAAATAAGGCACTTTAAAGCATATAATACAATCAAATTAGTTTTAAAAATTGATGTTTCACACGTTAAATTATCCTCAGATCATGGAGCAACTGCAAATAAATGGACAATAAAATCTTAATTATTCCTTAACAACGTATTTAAAAAACAAATAACTGAACTTGTAAGTACTTAGTTATGATCTTATAGTGTACTAAAGAAAGATCGAGAACGAAAATACACAATAATGAGCAAATTTATTAAGGATACTACCCCCTTAAGGCCAACGACCAGAGGAACCAGCCTCAGAATATATCAAGAGATGTTGCAGCAATCAAGATTTTTAAGCTAAGTATTCTGAATTTCGTCGCAGAGACTACATCCGTAAAATAATTAACAATTTTTGAGAAATTAATATGCTTTGCGTTTACGCCGTCTTGGATCTTCAGTTTGTTAAAGTTGCTTTACATATTTGCATACGAAGCCCTCAACTGATGTCTTGCGTTCTCCCAACTGAGTTGGGATAAGAAAAGTATTTATTAGTTTAATTTACGTATTTTTGCAATAATTTAAAGAATTTTAAGAGACTTAATTATATTTTGAATTTCAAATAACATATACGTACGAGGAGGCTACACTCATATTTAGGGCCACACAAATCAAAGTTAATTTTGAAAGTAATAACGAGTTGCTACTTATATTCGCACAGATATTAATTTATTTCACGACCAAACTATTTATTTTAAATAAAATAAAATCTACTTCCACTCAAGTCTCTGTGAATATTGATTGGCCCGTAGCTAGTGGTAGCTTTGTGTTGTGTATCTTCCTAGTGTCTCTTGTTTATTGTTTGTAGTCTACGGAGACTGGCTGCTACAAGCGTTCCTGACAAACAAATCTGTGGTAAAAATTTATCTGGTGTTTGGGTGTTACGTTTGCTGCGAAGTCATTTCTGTCCTGTGGAGCCGGGCAAGTTTCACACCCCAAGGTCAACATTCGCTGTTAGTGGCGACAAAAATTATATGATCCAAGATTATATTTTCTATTTCCTCACACTGCCTTACAAGGCCGAATCTAGATGTCTCTTGCCCGGCGTATGTTGACCTCGGGAGGCACAACCAGCTCATACACTCGATCGCGGNGTTCATAGTAAACTGACATCTTCTGAAAGCCCCGCTTAAGATCTACTTGTATGGACATTATGTATTTATTCTTCCTCCTTATGTACGAGTAAAATTATTATAACATCATGGACCTGTTCGCATTATTCAAGTGTCGGTCAAGTGAAACTGTTAAATTATTTAAAAAAAGTAAATATAAATATCTCAAAAATCATCGTTAGACTGACCAAGTGGCATAAGTGCCACATATACAATTTTACAGGAGAGCACTTTAAAGAAAAGTGACATCAAATGCACCCCTCTGGTTTACTAAGTAATATAGCAGTATGCAAGGTAAATATAGTACAATGCATATGTTGGTGTTTATACCACAGTATGAAATGTTCGATAGCTGATACCAGTTTGCATAAAAAAGGGCCTAAATGGAGATACGCCAGTTCGACTGTCCTGAAAGAGTCGGTATTGTATCATTCTTGGCAGTTAAGTCAATTCATATCTGCTTTGAATTAATGTTTTAAATAAAGAAAAATACAATGCAATGACATTTTATCCACGCTAAGGGTACACTACAGGTAAATATGTGAAATGTGACGTATAATACTAGACTATAGCACTGGTTATGGTGTTTGTCATAAAGGCAATGCTGATACAGCACAACAGTGTTTCACTGAAAATTCACTTGTTTGTAGTAGATGTCTTCGAGGGCTGTGCAAGGTGTGGTATCCCTTTGTAGAACTGCTGATACACAGGGTTACGAACCACACGATTGGGGCCGACACAAAGTGTGACCAAGTTATTGTACTTTTCATGGGTCTAAGGTGTGGGAGTAACATTGAGTTTGGATACAGCGTGTTTCATGGAATCCAAAAATTGACGTTTGAGAGATAGCGTGGTAGTTGGCAAGGAATGAAAACATCACCGGCGTGAGACAGAGCTGTTGGAATTTCACTGTGCGCAGAATTTCCTTCGCTCTGTCCATGGTTTACCTCAAAGAAGTTGAGGGTGATCGCACGAAAGCTGGCGAAGTGCCTCCAGACATACATGAGCATTGTAATGACTATGCTGTTTTTGTTCTGCCCAGCAGCTCCATCGGAGAACAGATGAACTTCCTCAATTCTTTCTTGATCAAGAATGTGAAGGAAGATAGCAAGACATGTAGCTATTTCGCAACACTCCCTCCTACTGACCGACCCGTGCCACGAGAAGCAGAGGAAGTGCTTATTTCCATTGTTATAAATGATAAAGTTGTAGTTTGACAAACGACGCTTGTAAAATATTGCACTATCTTTAAAAATAGGTAATTATATAACCTGTTGCAGATCAAAGACTGCTGCAACAACTTTATCTGGATGTTGTTTCGCTAGCCCTTGGCTGTGGCCTTATACTGCCGCAATTAAATCACACAGATAAAAGTGTCATAGTTAACAAATACTGCACAAGTTTAAATATGCATTTATTACCCAACACATGATAAACCAATGTGTAACTTTAAAATAATAGAGGAAAAAGACAATGGGATATTAAAGTTGCGCCACGACGTAATCATCATTTAAGAGACAGATGTGGATTGACGAAAGTAGTTATAAATAGGGCATTGTAAAACAGGGGCGTCGGGGTGGGGACACAGGGACACACGGCGGCCATCTTGGATGACGTCATTTCCCCTTTCACCACTCTTGCTGCGGCCATTTTGTCAGCCAGTACCGGTAAAAAGGGGCACATTTCCGTCCAAATGTCCCGAATTTCTCTCAAAAAAATATTTCATGCCCAATCCGGTTGAAATTGCTCATGAATTCACAATCAGGCTAAATTACTCCTTTATGGGTAAATGAGGAGTGAGGAGCAGTATTCACGCTGTATCATTCCATACCAGCAGTGGCCATCGTGTTCTCTACTGCATGCTCTTGTGTTCCACCCTAATTTCTTCCCTACTTCGTGCTCTTGCATTCCAAGCGAGAGGGTTTTCTCAGAGTCTTCCCGAATTCGAATACCTTGTTCCATGCTCTTTCATTCCAAGCGAGGGAGTTTTCTCCGAGTCTTCCCGAATTCGAATACCTTTTTCCATACCCTTGCACCCTATGCATACTTATAAACATAGTTCATAATTTACGAACCGTTGAAGATAGTCGCCAAATTCGTAACATAGACATCACTCCCGACAACGAAAATGATCGCAGGGCCATTTATGCCATATGCATACTTATAAGCATAGTTGACTAATTTCCGAACCGTTTAAGATAGTTACCAAATTCATAACATACACATCACCTCTGACAACGAAAATGATCGCAGGGCCACTTATGTCCTATGCGCACTCATAAGCATAGTTGGCTGTAATTTCCGAACCATTTAAGATACAGTCGCCAAATTCATAACATGTATCACAATTACATGTATCTTGCTGTTTACATATCCCAGTGTGTTGTAAGTTAACCATGCTAAATTTTATTTACGTATACGTTTTCACATTTATTTATCCAGTCTGGATGTTATTTGTCGGATAAGGGAGGATAGCTGTCGCTAAGGGGAGGATCTAGTTTGTAGACACTTATACTATCATGTGTCAAGGGTGGTGGTGGTTGTGGTGATGTTAAGAATTTAGTGGCTTTAAACGGTTCGGAAATTATTACAAACTAAGCGTATAAGTATTCATAGGGGATAAATGAATCTGCGATCATTTTCGTTGTCGGGGGCGATGTCTATGTTACGAGTTTGGTGACTGTATCTTAAATGGTTACGAAATTACAGCCAACTATGCTTATAAGTGCGCATAGTACATAAATTACGCTGCGATCATTTTCGTTGTCAGGGGTGATGTGTATGTTATGAATTTGGTAACTGTATCTTAAATGGTTTGGAAATTACAGCCAACTATTCTTATAAGTATGCATAGGGCATAAATGATCCTGCGATCATTTTCGTTGTCGGGAGTGATGTCTATGTTACGAATTTGGCGACTGTATCTTAAACTGTACGTAAATTATGACCAACTATGCTTATAAGTATGCATAGGGTACAAGAGCATGTAACAAGGTATTCGAATTCGGGAAGACTCGGAGAAAACCACCTCGCTTGGAATGCAAGAGCATGGAACAAGGTATTCAAATTCGGGAAGACTCTAAGAAAACCCCCAAGCTTGAAATGCAAGAGCATGAAGTAGGGAATCAATTAGAGTGAAATTCAAGTGCATGAAGAAGGGAACAAGATGGCCACTATTGGTATGGAATGATAGAGCGTGAATGCTGCTCCTCACTCCTCACTTGCCCAAAAAGAAGTAATTTAGCCCGATTGTGGATTCATGAGTAATTTCAACCAAATTGTGCATGAAATATTTTTTTGAGGGAATTCGGGAAATTTTGAGGGAAATTCGGGACATTTTGAGGGAAATTTGCCCTTTTTACCGGTACTGGCTGCCAAAATGTCCACTACAGGAGATAAAAGGGAGGAAAGGGGGGGGGAAATGACGCCATCCAATATGGCCACCATGTGTCCCTGTGTCCCCACCCCGACGCCCCTGTTTAACAATTCCCTATTTCTAACTACTGACGAAGTGGCGTAAACACGGTTACTGGCACTTACGCCACTTTGTATGTCCAAGAATTGTGTAACTATGCCGCTTACGCCAAAAACGATTGCTTCCTACAGCAATGCAGACAAGATGGTGATACGCCACTTCGTCAGGTTATAGATACCCACATTAGAGATCCTTAGGTGAAGTATATCACTTTTGGCGAATTTGGCGCTTACGCCACTTAGTCAGTCTAACGACTAAACATGCTAATTCTTGTACTCAAATGTATTTTAAAAAAACAGAAAGCAAAATAATATATTTCTGTATTTATAAATGTTTGTCTAAAACTTCTAATTTCGCTTTAAGACATGAAACCACTTTCCCTCCATCGTTCCACTTACATATACTGGGCGTATGACAGTCAGTATGCCAGTTAAAATAAATGCAGGTAGGGGCAGTGACTTTTTCAAAAGTTGATTTCAAAAGTTCTCAGTTAATAGTGAACAGCCTATATATTGACATGAATTTCGCATACTGTTTTAGGGCGAAAGCTGCATAAAGCGAAAGTTAAACTTAAGTGGCCTTTACAGAGGCGTAAATTCATTTCGCAACATTTGAGCCAGGCTTAAATATCAGCCCGCAGTTTGAGAAGTTCACAATTATCACTACTAGTTAGTACACGATAAGACTGCAGTGATGTGTGAGCTCCAGTAATTATTAATAAACCCAGACTTTCACAGGGATGTCACAAACTTTAAAACGACTGTATCGAAAAAGGCTTATTCTTGTAGCACGAAAGAATACACTCAACGTTTAAGGTCACCGCTTCAAGATGAAAATAATCACAGCTAGAAATCATGTTATATTCAAATAACATGGTCGCTTTTACAAATGCCTCTTGGAACCGTGTTTGTAGAGTGATCAGCCGCTCAATCCCAAGGACATTCATAAGACAATCGTGGAGATATGCACACTGTCGTAACGCCTATTACAGAACTCGTGATTTATGTCACATCATAACCAAACAAAATTCCAATGGAATTACAAATATCACTTAATAGGTTTAACTGTTTTATAGATGTTTTTGCATAGCAGTAATTATAACCGCAAGCCAAAAATAGCAAGTATAACCACCTCCACTTTTTACACCCACCCGTAAGCTCAACAAAAAAAAAAAGGGGGGGGCAGTTACGTATGAAATGTACTGAATCCACGTAAGTCTCGTACAGGAGGGGGAGGGAAGGAGATATAAAGAGAAAGAGAGAGAGAGAGAGAGAGAGAGAGAGAGAGAGAGCAACAAAATTTTGTAATCAATAGTTTTAACGATATTTTATTTAGAACAATGTTGGGACCCTTCGCAAATGTTACTGCGGTCTTACTACATACTGTATACATACACGCCACTAAATTTTCGTTTATAAGAATTCTAAAGCAACAACTTTAAGTGAGTGAGTGAAATGTGAGTGAAGAGATTTGGGAGGCTCTTAACACAAGAGGTATTGAGAGCCGATGAGGGTGAAGCGAGATGAGTATGGAGCAGCGCCGGAATGCAAGGGCGTGGGAAACAGGAGATCCCCGAGAAAACTCGCCGACCGACGGCATCGTTTGGCACGATTCCCATATGCGAAAATCCGGGTGTGACCCCGTCTGAAATCGAACCCGGTTCGCCTTGGTGGGACGCGAGTACAACTTATCACTTCTGAATTATTTGGCTGCTCTATTAACCAAATTGAGGAACATCTTTTTTAAATTTTAATTTTGACTGCGTTTGCCACAAAAAACACTTTACAGTATTCAAGCGGTATAAATATTTCTCCATATTTCAATTTTTTATATTATACGTTAAATAAAATTTTAATTTGCAAAAATAAGCGAAAAAAATAAATTAGAAATGTACAACAGTAATATAAATGTTCAATTTCATTAGTTATGTCTAAACATGCACAGTTTGTTTGTTTTTAAATATTGTTCATGCCGCCTAAGAAACTTCTCTGAAATGTAATGTGTGGTTAAGGTACAGACGGTTCACGGTTAATTGAGCACTCCTGAAAGTCCTGCTTAGGATCTACTTTTCTTCTCACTTGATATCTTTCCGCTATATGCAAGATTAACTTTGCCACAGACCGTCTCACTTTATTCATGCGCCATCGAAATGGAGACCGTAACATTTTTAGGAAAGTAAATATGTCAATAATCTCGAAATTCGTGCTTTTTGTGTGTATAAAACAAGAAACGCTGACTTCAGTAATCATACATTTTAATAAATACAACGTCAAATCTTTGAACTATTTTTTATTAATTCGCTGCCAAATCTGGGAACCTGTATACCAGTGTGTGCAGCAGAAAACATGCAGTTATGGGCCGCGATTCTTTTTTAAAAGCTTGTTTTCAAAAGTTCTCACTTTCCAAGTTTCCTGCCAAGTTAAACAGCAAATTTTGCTTTCTTCCCCAATCCTCCCCCACCACTCCTAGATACAAGCCCGCCAACAGACTGTCAAGGTCAGTGGCCTTCTGCAGCAATCAGATGCGACAAGCTGCGTCAACGCACACGGGCGTCTTTCATGACCTACAGTAGGTGGGTGCAAATTTATGGTTATTTATCCATAGTCTATTCGCGGTTTCGTCACGCTTTTTGAATCAAATTTTTGAAAAATTACCACATGTATGACGTCCTTGGTTGTTTCCTAAATATTTCGTGTATCGCAAGCCTTTTACACTTGTGTTAACATAAACATATCTTCGTTTCTAATTAAATTTAATATGAATAAAACAAAGGAGAACATAAGCGTGTTGGTAATGGCTAGTAAGAAGTAGTTCCTATGCACAATGTGATTACACTCAGTGCGCACGAATGCGGTGCGCTGTCCCTTTGGTGTGATTTTCTAGACTCGTTTAAGCTTTGTTTGCGTGAGGCGGAGGAATATGCTGGAAATAGAACTTTAGCAGGGCTTCAGAAAAGTTGGAAGTAACCGTGAATGGTTTATAACAGCATTCCCAACAAATGCTGCAACTCTTTTTTGATCATATCTGCGAATTTAATCGAAATCATTAGAAACAATCGCAAAGGTTAAGTCTGACAGAGGGTAACTCGCAACAGGCTATTTCAAGGTAACGGTTTAAAACATAATGCGAAATCTAACTAAAAGGGATTTCTGCCGACTGGGGAAGGGGCAGATGCCACCCTCTCCACTCTATAACCCTAATAACACACATGCCAGCATGCATCATCACTTTTTCCGAAATACTCAACGTTTGAAAAACGACTTACTACCGCAACATTTTCAAAAAAAAAAGGTGGTAATGATGACGTCACACTTTTGTATAGTTTTGGGGGAGGGGGATATAATAAGTTATACATTTAATAAGGTGTATGTGAGAAATTCAATTGCAAAATACGATGAATACCGACTAGGTACTAGCTGCTCAAGTAAATCAGATTGCAACGAACATCCTTTGAAATTACCCATTGGAGTGTTCACATGAAGGTTACACAAGTGTGAAATAATACGTAAGAAATCCGGAATGATGGTGAACTACATAAACCTAGGTTTAGTGATGAATTATTATTTATGGTGTGGGAGTGGTGGTCCAGATCAGTGTAGTGGCATTATAAGACACTAAAACGCCTGCAGTTCCCTGCCCAAATTTTTTTTTATAAGAATACATTTTTAAAGGGAAGTATTGGTGACTTTTTTTAACGGATGGAGGGGGGGGAGACTCCCCTTTATGCTTCCACAAAATAAACAGACACAAACTAATCAAACAAAAAATTCTAGATTAATAAATTTCAACTAACAATAAAAACAGAAACTATAGGTAACTACACTTTCCTTTCACAAGTAAACGTATTAACTATCAACAGAAAGTAAATATTTTCTCGAAGGTAACACAAAACATTAATATAAAATAAAAGTAGCCAATAATCATTAAAAGAAGAAACGACTACTCCTTAGAAAAAATAATTCCTATTCCAGGGCCTCATCCAGCCAATCAGCGAACGGGTGAGCCCACATCAAAGGACCCGTCACGTCATTTCACTTCTGTATCCTTACCTATTATGTTGTATAGGTTGTTCACGGTTAATTGAGAACTTTTGAAAGCCCTACTTAAGAACTACTTTTTAAATTTTGAATCCTTTCGTCATATATAATTTTACAATGCCATGGGCCTGATGATTTTATTCATGTGATAGTCAAGTGAGAACGTGAAATTGTTAGGAATGTAATTATGTTACTAATAATGACCATTGCTCTTAAAGCGCATAAAGCATAAATTTAAACATTACGCTCGCAATAAAACGTATTTTACTCAAATCGCTGCCAATATAAGGTATTTCCCTAGTAGTCATATGGGTCTCACTGTAAGCAGTTGTGTTTGCTTAACTACACTGTGCTGCAGACAACCCTCGCCTGTGGGGTTCGTCAGTTAGTCGATGTTTGTTTATGGATCACCTCGACTAGCTTCTGCAGCTTCGGGAACTCTAGATCTAATGGGACCTACACCAGTGCCATCGACTTCTTGACCCACACCATCGACTCCTTGGGCCCTGTCTTCTTCCTCTTGAACCTTATCATCTGTGTCTTCGACTGAGGTGTCTATGTTTCTACCAGTCAATTCGAGTGCTCGCAACATTACCAGGGTCTGCATCGTGTATCAAAACAGTAGGCATTGAAGGAAATAAAGGTTTCAAAAAGGTATTACGGGAAGTGCGAGCCATACTGACCTACAGAAGTTGTAAACGAAAAACACGTACCGCTAACATGTAAGGTGAAAAAACGAAGATGTTACAACTAGAAAGCAGGGAAAGAATGCAATGCTGCCTCCAGAACTGCTGGTGGTGGTGTGAGAACTGTACTGAAATGTACATATTCTACTGATGATAATGTCGGTACTAAATACTCAGATATATAACACAGAAGTTTTTATTTGCCTATCATATAGTAATTTTTTCCATTGAAATGATTGGGCTCACTGCAGGACTGGACCTACATTACCTTATTCTCAAGGTTGGTGCACTGTCTCCAGCGCTGCCACGGTACATTTGTTTTCATATGACTGAAAAGCAGAGTACATACATAGTCAAAATGTATATGATGTGTTGCTTTCTTACTCGTTAATACAAAGTCCATACATATACTGTTATTTCTATATAAATGGTATGTATTCGAAATAAATACACGTATATAATATTTAAAACGAAATAAATTGTTACCTTGTACTGTATAACTGAATTCCTCTCTTGTGATGGAAAAATGCATGTGTGACTCGGCTGGTCTACCACCCTGGTGCCTGACCCGTGTCTCTCTTTCTTTCGGCTAGTGTTCTGTGCCATCCCTTCGACTTGCCGAGACCTGCACAGTGTCTGCGCTGCTGGTCGACCACCTAGGCTGCCTTAAGGGGTAGTATCCACTCCATCTTCGAATTTTCTTACAAATCTTCGTAATGAAAATGTATGACCAGAAATAAAAAATCAAAGCTAGACATGACATAGAGGACTACTTAATGAATTTTTGGAAATTTGTAGGGTTTCAATTATACCTGTATTTTCCCATGTGGGATTTAGATTATTAAATAATTAGGCAATGTTTTATTACGGTTACAGATATGAAACTAATCATGGAAGAAAAATAAGTGGGATTTCGAAATAACTGTTAAGATGTTCCCTATGCCTTGACGAGCTCGGTTTTTGAATATTGACTCCGAAAATTAAGTTATGGAGGAAAATACATAAATCCAAAATGGCAAGGGTACTTCCCCCTTAATGATTATCGGATGTTAGTTGATCGCGCAACGCTGGGCGGGTCGGATGTGTTCTGCTGCTAGTATTGTGAGTGTTGACTGTACTCTAAATGTGATGGTTTCGTTTCCGTCATTTCGTAAGGAAGTCGTTTGCTATTCTCTTGTACTGATCAGGACGGCCTGGTCTTGTCTAGTAACATATAACACACCGTGTACAGCACCCGACGCTAGTGTAATATGCGATTGCGTTGGTTGGTAAGTGCATATAACCATTTTCCTTTAAATTTTATATCTGTTTGCATCAGTGTGTAGGAGTGTTGAACTTATCGCACCGGTTCTTTTCGGCTTCGCAAAAGTATTTTTTTTCCCCGACTAACGTGACGTAGAGCACTCGATGCTAGCGCAATATACACTGGTTGTTAAATGCCTATAACTACTTGCTTTTATAATTATTTTTATATCTGCTTGCATCAGCGCGTAGCATTGAAGTCTCTGTTGCGCGAATAATGGCTTAAAATGTATTTTGTTTTGTGGCAAGCAAAGGAACACAGTCTTTACAAGTCGTGTAATGTGTATAGCACTTGATTCATTGTGATCATTCGCTCTCTCTCATGTTGGCATACAATATAGCATTTACTAAGCTTCTTGGCGTAACTGCATCACCGATATCACTATTATGAACTGTGGCTCTGTAGGGTATTTTTTATTAATATACTGTGATTCGTTATTGCATTATGCCTGTGATGTAGTTGTGTATAGGCCAGTCCTTTATTGTATGTTACATGACTGATTTATCATGTGCAGGATGGTTTCATATCTTTTACACTCTATTTCCCCGACCCTCGCGTTAGGCTGATGGTCACTATTTATATCAACACGTACATGTTTAAATGTAACCTGCGACTACGGATGTCTTGTAATTGATACAATTGTATACCCTTCATTTTTCATGGTTGGTTGTTAAGGGTTACCAATGCTAGCGATGACTCGGGGTTGCCGACCCTTGTGTAGGACTGGCGGTGCTCGTTTATATTACTGTATATCTATTTTACCATTACCCATGACTGTGTACATCATGCACGCAGCACATTTGTATACATATCTTGCTTTTTTGCATATAGTTGTTTATTGTATGTTACCCATGCTAACATATATATAATAAATATATATATAGCCTGGATGTCGGTGGGCGAAGGGAGACTATCTGTCGCTGAGCGGGATGCGAGTTGGTTGACACCTGCGGTAGCCAACGATAAGGGCGGCGATGGACGATGCGTATAAGTGTGCTACTTCAGCACCTACACTCCTACATGCAACAGTAACTTTGCAATACACTTGCATGTATACCTTTTTTTTTCTTGACACACCTGGTTGTTTGTTACATGTTCCCGAACTTCAAAGGATTGGATATGCTGACCGACTATGCTGGCCTACTTGTCCTTATATCCTCGATTGCCATCGGAAGTGATGCCTGTGATATTAATTAGGTGGTCGTAGCTCCAGTGGGTGGTAAATGTCGGGCAGCTATGCTTATAAGAGGGATTAAAGTGTACTTGTCCCTACCAACCTGTTTGTAATCAGAGGTGACGTTTATTTGAATTTAGTGCCTATAGCTTCGGCAGGTGAGAAATGGTACGCGGCTATGCTTATAAGGGTGTTTACGGCATGGTTGACCCTGCGGCCCTGTTTGTCGTCGGGGGTGATGTCTATGTTATATATTTCGTGATTATATCTTAAATGGTTCGGAAATGACAGCCAAGTACGCTTATAGGAGGGCTTAGGGCATACTTGAACCTGTGGCCATTTTCGTCGTCGGGGGTGATGCATGTGTTATGAATTTGGTGGCTGTATCTTAAACGGTTTGGAAATCACAGTCAACTATGCTTATAAGTGGGCTTAGGGCATACTTGACCCTACGGTTCTTTTTGTCGTCGGGGAGTGATGCCTATGTTTAAAATTCGGAGGCTGTATTTTAAACGGTTCAGAAATTGACTCTAGGCTAGCTGGCATGGGCGGGTTTCGCTGTGTCGCGCAGGTGGAATGACAGAGCATGAGACTCGTCCCCAGGATGTCAGGTGAAAGGAGACCAGAAGTTTATTGTCTGGAGGGTGCGTAGGTCGATGCGAGTATTTTCTTTATTTATTCTCATAACCGTGCAATGGAAATATTTTTTTCACGAATACAAATTTATTGTCTGGCGAGTGTTTGTGTGTAGACCGATACACGTATATACGATATTTTATATCCTAACACTTCCCAATGGCAGTCGTGTGGTCAAGACGTCGGACTGGCGACCCAACGGTGGCCGGAACGATCCCGCACGCCTCCGGCACTAAAATATTTACCAGTGCTGCTGGCGGCCGCCATCTAAACTACACTCCTCGATGCTAGCGCACCTCTGTAGTGAACCAACCAATACAAAATGACCGCATCGATACCAGCGCTCCTGGCCACGACCTGTAGAACTTCAAACACTCTGGTGGCGAGGGCGGGAATTAAAGACGGCTGCCTACAACGGCCGGCCGACTCGTGGATTCGGAATGGAGTGGAGGGGAGGAGGACGACGGTGATGGAGGAGGGCGCGAAAAGCAAGAGAAGATGTGGAATGAATATGAGAAACCCCCCGAAAGATATAACGGACGAGAGGTAGGCAGGCTACCTTGTGGACTGTTAGAAAACCCAGGGGTGGGAGACGAGAGAGGGAGGAAGGGAGGAATGTGAGAACCCCCCTCCGAGGGATAGAACGGACAAGAGACAGGAAGAACTCTGAGAAAACTCCCGAAGGATAGAACGAACGAGAGATACTGGGAAGAATATAAGAAACCCCCAAATGGAATGCAAGAGCATGAAGTGTCTAGGCGGAATGATAGAGCAGGAGGGAAAAAGGGGGAATCCAAAATTACTGCTGCTGGCGAGGAATGACAGAGCAGGAGGTTGCTGCGTGACGTCATCCAAGATGGCCGCCGGTTCGTCCCCTCAACACCATCCCCCTTTCCACTGCTCCAGTTCTCCTCATTTCATTATACTGATATTGAACTGAAGACATAGTTTATTACACTGCAACTGATATGTAACTCTTTCTGGAATCTTCCCCTCCCTCTAATCGTTAACAATGTGTTATTTTTACACGTCCCCCAACCGCCAGGTATTGGGAAATATTATTTTGAAAGTAAAACACGAATACTTGAAAACGGCGAGGCTTAGGATATTTATACAAGGCGACATTTTTGTTAATTGTGACATGGAGAATTATAACCCATCTTTCAAATCCCAAATATGCTACCGCGACATTGAGGTTAGTTCGAAATTTGTGTAGTAACCATGATTATTACCAGGAAATATCTTGATTACAGCGACAGGTGTTGTGGTGTTTGAAGATATTTATTTGTTCAGTTAACCATTATCCAGACAATCGGTGTTCCGTCTTAAATATTATCTCCAATATTTTCCATAACTAGATGTTTCAGGTTCAACTTCAAAGATGTGAACCATCCTTAGTATTCACTTTAGACCATAGGTCGTATATATGTTTACAAATTATTTTTTCGTGATTAACCTGCAGCCGAAGTTTGTAGGTCGAATTTAGATACATTTGTATATTTTCTGAGACGCACGTATACACCAAAACAGTGATTTATAGACAATATTTCACTATAGGCTATTCACGGTAAAGTGAGCACTTTTGAGACTCTAGTTACTTTTTTTTTCCATCGGCCATTTTTTATTCCTCCGCAACTTTTTAAAATAAATATTGCCACGTAAGAAATAAACACACTATGTATAATCCACCGCACTCAGAAGTTAACGCCTAAGACTGGAGTAAAATAAATTTATTGACTATTATTCCAAATGAGAGTGCTTAAAAAGCGCTCACTTTACCGCGAATAGCCTATAGAAAATAGAAACCTGCATAGCAGTGAGTACGGCAGCATATACGCAGTTAAACGGGCAGTGATTTGTTTAAAGGTATATTTCAAAACTGCTCGCTTCGCTGTGAACAGCCATCCCCATGTCACAGAGTAGATAAGGACACAGAGGCGAAATTGCGTGGCGGTTACTTTGATGTGGGCGTACCCATTCCCTGATTGGCTGCGAAAGGCTACGAGAACGGGTCTGGTGTCTGATTGGCTTCTAAGTGCTGCGTAATGTTCCGCATTGGCTGGGCTGCCGCCGGCGAGTAGGTTAGGTTGCCAGACGCTGATTGGCGAACGGTGGCGTTCCGAGATGTTTGTAGGCAAGCGATGCCATTTTACTGGCGTGCGGCTCGAGCTCGCGGTACAAGCGTCTGTTTCACCTCTGTACTCTTAAAGTAGTCTGTACTGTGTGACCACGTTGCGGAGAGCAGGCTAGGAAACACCGTGCAAAGCAACTTACTTTCTTTGCGTGCAGGAGGATAACGATGCGTTTCAGTGCGAGAAAAGCGCGTAACGGCACATATGTGTCTATAGTCTATTCGCGGTTTCTTCACACTTTTTAAACATCAACTCTGAAAAACCATCCTATGTATGACGTTTTGGTTATTTCCTAAATACGCCACGTATCACAAGCCGTTTATACTTCTGTTAGAGTAACAGTGCCTTCTTTTTTGTTACACTGAACTTCTACTTATATTTTATATAGAAATTATATTTCATTTATAATTAATACGAATAAAAACAACGAGGAAACAGGTGTGTTGGTAATGCCTAGTAGGAAATAGTTCTTATGCGATATATTATTACACTGAATGTGCACGAATTCGGTGCGTTGTCCCTTTAGTGCAATTTTCTAGACTTGGTTAAGCTTTGCTTGTAAGAGGCGAAGGAATATCCTGAAAGTAGAACTTTAGCAGGGCTCCAGAAAAGTTGGAAATAACCGTGGGTGGACTACGTTTTCTCTGATGAGAATACTGTTTTACTACTTCGGGCATGGACCTGCCACCTTTTTGACCACGTGTCTGCAACGGTTCATACAGTAAAATTAATTATTTACCTTATCCTGCGGTAAGGAAACAAATAAAATATTTGTATGTGATATCGACACAACTATCGAAATAGCCAAATTAATGTATTAAAAGCATTTCACATTTTTTGCAATCACCAAAAAGTATCTCATGTAACATGAGTAAGTGAAACTATACCATTTGCAGGCAAGAAGAATAATGGTCCAACGGAAGGGAGCCGTAAGTATGGAATATGTTGAGGGACAACAGGATAAATTTTTGTTTAAAGCGTGTTTTGTGAGCTAGAAAAATTTAGATAAGACAGTCCCTACTGTTAATCATTCCAACTTAACACAGATCACACACACACAAAATTTTTCACAACTGCCCAGACCAATATCAAATACTTAAAATGCATTAAATACGAAGTCGTTCAGAAATAAATGGCCGAAATATAGGAGTGGAGAGAGATTTGAACGGCACTTAACGTCGACGTCTTGAGAGCCGACGAGGGCGAAACGAGGTATGGAGAAGCGCCGGAATTAAAGGGCGGGGGGAAAGGGAGCCCCCCAAGAAGGCCCGCCGACCAGTGACATCGTCCGGCACGATTTCCCACATGCGAAAATCCGGGAGTGACCCCGCCGGGAATCGAGGCTTGGTTCGTCTAGGTGGGAGGCGAGTAGTCTAACCACTACACCACCGCGGTCCCCGCCGAAATGTACACTGCCCGCATTTAACTCTACCTGCTCGCTTATTGTACAAAATCGATGGAGCCGCATTACTCGTTAAGAGTTAGTGGTCCGGACATATTTTCTCTATATTTGTTGTTTGCGTGTTTGCGTGAATCTCAGCAAATAAATTTCCTGGCAACCAGAAAAAGCCCTCAATAATTCATTTTATAATATTAAGTTTATTCAAAAGAAAAATATTAAACATGTTAAAAAACAGCATTTTTAGAGTTTGCCTGCGCAGTTTCCGTAACAGAGAGGAGAAAAATAAAACCATGAAGTCGTAGTTCTATCTGTGAGCTTTCTACAACAGCACATGCGTGTATTGGTTTACACATCACGGGCACAGAAAAGATAACCACTACAACGTTACGTCCACAACTGAACACATGCGGGTACTTAAAACGATAGAGAGTTAGTCCACACCCAACTTTCACCTGTACGCGAATCTGTGTGGCGAACAGGAATCGAGCAGTTTGCTAACGTGCCCCTGCTCTGATTCCGCTACCACCGTGNCGTCGTAGTTCTATCTGTGAGCTTTCTACAACAGCACATGCGTGTATTGGTTTACACATCACGGGCACAGAAAAGATAACCACTACAACGTTACGTCCACAACTGAACACATGCGGGTACTTAAAACGATAGAGAGTTAGTCCACTCTCAACTTTCGTCCACACCCAACTTTCACGTGTACGCGAATCTGTGTGGCGAACAGGAATCGAGCAGTTTGCTAACGTGCCCCTGCTCTGATTCCGCTACCACCGTGGCTCAAAACACTACAGTCACTGAGTTTTGGCTTTAGGTTTGAGCAGGAAAACAAAGGCAACGCATGTTTAATAGAGGTCATAATTGATTACAAATATCCAACTTCATCAACTGGTATCAGCTCGTCGGTGACGTGGCAACGTATACGGCAGTATTTTGTGTTAGGTCACAGCTTCTAGTAAACCGTTTCGGTGTTAACCATTACTTAACTTGCTGAGAACAAAACTGAAAACACAGGAAACTAGACCAACTCTTCATTACGTCACTGCTACAGTTGCCCCACTGCTACGCTTATCGCTTATTGGTAACTGGCGGGCACGGACCCGTTATTATTTAAAAACTTATTTGTGCCTTATTGAGCTTTGGCTTAAAAGGGACTACGCTTTTTTCAAGAAATTGATTATTGCTTTGAGAAACACGATGAGTTATGCTCGAGGAATGATATCGAATGTATACAAAGTTTTATATTTAATCATGTTTTGTAATAATCTTAAGGCTCGCGACTATCTGGTGCTATTAAACGTGCATTCAATGTGTTGATCTACGAAAAGAACACAAACTTCAGACAAGGTCTGTTGAGCGCTTTCAAGACGTCACGCTCATTAGAAACACAATTTTTGAGTACTCCAAAATGGCTAGACACGGCTTTTTCAAAGCGTTGCATCTTCAAATATACGCGCCAGATAATTTGCAGGCTGCCGCTCTGCGAGCGTGCGAGGCACGGATGATTTATGGACGCGCGCACTATCAGTTGCAACCGCAGACGCAGAGGCTTTTAACAAAGGTATGTTCACAAAGTGTTCCTGTTATGCATGTCGGAGCGCGTTCCGCTTCCGACCTTGGGTATCGGGTGTCTTTGATATATCATTGAATAAATGCTCTGGTCATTACTACAGCCCTAGTTTCTCTCAGCTTGACTCGGGGTATGTTGAACCTTCCAGATAAAAGCCAGCGATAGTATAAAAATGCGACGGGCCTCTGAGCCAGGAGTTTTTATGACAGCCGGGAATCTGGGCGATTGTGCGACGTTAAGCGATAGACGACGAGCAAGAAGAGCAACGAGTAGCACCGGAAGTGACCGGTGGGAGGAAAATCTGCGACTGCGAGCATCAGAGAAGTGAAGGTGCGACTTGCAGGCTGGACTATTGAACTGGATGCGTGAGTGGAAAACATTACAAATTATGGCTACAGACAGACTGAAAATGTGTTAATAATGAGTATAAGTTAATTTACTACAACCAGAGACATTAAGAAGGACGTTAATTAGAGTTGAAATAGACATTAAACCACTGAGTAATAAAAAGAGTAGTATTAGAAATAGATAATCAACTGCTGTACATTATAACTGTGTGGATAAATTAAAAATAAAATTTTGTTATTTTATTTTTATTAAGACCGTAATCCCTCACGAACTCAGATGCACCCCTCAGGCGTCTTGTTACAGATACATACAAAACTACTCAAGGACCCTGCATTGAACCTTCCTACAGACTTTCACCAATAAAATAATAAGGTCACTGCTGAAAGTCCCATAGTTACACGCAGTGCGACAAGAACATTGGATGTTATTTCAGAGTCTTGCATGTGATGAGCGTGGACGTGTCGTCCTTATCGCTGCTGCGCTTCTCGGGCCTCAAACGCGGAAAAAAGCTCCAGGTAGGCGGAAGCCATAATTTCCAGAGCTCTTGTACGCAGGAACCTTATGACAGACCCTGCTACAGTCGTGCACGTCTGACCTGATAGCTCTGTAGCCTTTGCGGCATTTGGCAGGCCCACGTGTCCTGTGACGTCACGTGCAAAAAAGTGTAAACGAGTGGTATGGTGCTGATCAACAGGACCTGGTGAAAATTAAACTTTTGAGATCTGACAGCACAGACTGCGCAATCTCCAGCTGACGACGTGAATAACGCACGCCAATGAGGATCACGGTGACTGTATACATCGAGAAAATACTTCCGTGAATGTCAGCAAGTACCAGAGTTCAAGCAAGATAGTCAAAAACAGTAAGTTGGCAAAACTTCATAAAAAAAATTATTTCATAGCATTACACAAATTACAAAAGCCGCTAAATGTGCTGGCTTGTTACAATTTCTCAGCACATTAAATTTGTCAGAAATGTATAAAATGTCACTAAACAAATTTTTTACGAAAACTATTACGTAAGGAAATATACGATAAAAAAAAAGTTAAACCAATATCAACAGTGAACTATCGTGCTGCTCTATACAATTCCACAAAGCAAGTGCAACTGTCAAATCGATTGTTTGCATGCTATAAAAAAAACGCCAGATTTGAGGGGAAAACACATCTGCACACTTGTGGCATGATCCTTACTATTTGTGGCGAAGACACTATGGCTATAGTGTCCTTACATAAATAATAAGATAATTTGAAGATAAAAGGGGAGAACAGTGCTGAAAGATGAATAATTATTGCCTGAAATAAATAGTTTAAAAATGGAATTTAACGAGAAGTATCGTTAGAACAATGGTGAAACATCAATGACTGTTTCAAATAAACAGTTTAAAATTGGATTTAATGGTAAATATAATTATTAATAACCTAGTTTTTTTTATCACAGCTGCGCTATAACAGAAGAAAATCCTCTCGTTTCGAAAGTCAATGGAATCTCCAACGTGTTACTGAAGATTCAAGATAGGGACAAGACCTAAATGCGTCTCAGGATTGAGCGTTGTTTTATGTTTAGATATAATGATAATAATCAGTATTTAAAAATAAAATACCTAGATACGTGCAATAAATTTCTATAAATCTCTGTGAGTCGCGGCATTACCGATATTATCAGCGTGATCGATGCAATGTACAAACGCGATGTGTATTTTATCAGTGTTGTGATATATAATCAGTAGTATTGATAATGTTGTTAGCATGCTACAGTAATCTGGAAACTGCCGGTTTCATACAATTTAAGCGGTTTTCGTTCACTAACATGCGATACCACTATCAGAGGTAGTTAATATAATATCAATACTCGCGACACTCTCGATTACTAAACACCAATAATTTCCAATTACATCAGAATGTTTCAGATACCGATATCGTAGAGCTTAACTACTCTACAGTGTTTAATGTAATTTTTTCTTTCTCTTTTTCATATTTTGTTCCATATTGATTAGGGCCATCTGTTTTTCGCGAAAAGATTTACGCGGAGGCTAGACTTCAATATCCTATGTGCACACTTGCAGTCTTCATTTGGCTATTGGCCGCTTGTCTTTGTGTGAGAGAGTCTCTTACATGATTGAGCAAATCAGAAGTAAGTTTCTCCGATACTGACCGCCCGTGATTCGCGGGCCGATAGGTAAGGCGCGTAACAAATTAAGTGATCCCACCATCAAGGTGGTTCTGAATTAAAGTGTTTTGGAACACAACTTGTCCTGAAATCTTTTCGCGAAAAAATAGGTGCTCCTACATATTGTATTTTCAGTGATGTGTCCTTTTCCCATGGATGAACGTTTTGAACATTATTGTTTTAATTTTATGTGAAGAAGGAATTCGGTTCAAAATATTTTCTGTGAAGTTTTTTGTGTTTTAACGTAATTCTGAAATATTTGTATTGTGATTTTTAATGCCTTTATCAAAATTTATCAAAACGAAGTGTAATTTTTAATGTTTATTTTGTGATGGATTTTTATTTAAGTGTTTGTATTACTATTTTGAATTCTCATTATGAATTTTTCATCCATTCAGTGAATTTATTAACTTTGGTATCATTTGGTTTTATGAGATATAACGACGCTCCCATTAATTTGGGAAATTTTAAGGAAAAACCTCAGTGCATGAAAAGCACTAGAAACTGTTTCCGTACTATTTTATTGACACGGGAATGCGAGGATGGCGCCTGCTTATAATTTTGTGTGAGGAAATACGTAACATCAGTTCGCCCCGTCCCATCTCCATCCTAGCGGTAAAGAATGTGCAATGGACGGTGTCCTGTAATATTTTCACGCACGTAAAACTTATTCTCACATAACTTTAAAAGTTGAGGAAACCCTCTCAGAAAAAATTACACGCAATTTTATTAATTAGTTTTAAATACATTTTGAGCAGAGAATACTAATGTGTATGCCCACGGAATACCTGGTTATAATGAATCTCCATGTTTGAGACTGAAACGAATCGAAAACTGGATGGTTTTGCAATACAATTTTTAGCAACAGGAAAAGCATAATGTTAGTGTAACGAACTTCAAAGAATACTTACTCTTCAGTGCTACACATTGAAATTTGATCTTTAATAATTCGATTTGAAACCTAGGCAACGCAATAACAATTTTGTATTTGAATTTTCAACCATAATTTTAAAGAATAAAATCGACATTGAGCTCTGCTCGAGGTACAGATACCTGTCACCACACAATTTCTTGTTTTTATTATTTGTTTATTTTGCTATTCTGCTATTGTTTTTTTTTTTTCCTGAAAGATATTGTGTGTGTTTGCACTGTTTGGTCGACTTGCCAGGAACGCCACTTCTGGCTTCATAGTAAGTGTTACACTGGCGTGGACCTTGGTCTGATTTCCAGTAATACTGAGTCTAAGAACCACCTCTGTATAATCTAGCAGGACAAAAGCTCACTGTGCATCACACTTTTATATTTCTCCTGCATATTCTGTGTAGAGAGTGGAACCCACTACACTCTCAATATATTTAGGGCTATCACACAGGGCACTGAAATCTTTACAGAGAAAAATTTGGCGCACCAAATGTGGCCACGAGGGTTAGGTAATCAGTTATTTGTCTAAAATGTCTGCGGGAAAGAGAGAACCCTATTTTCTTAGGAATTCCTTGACAACTGATGATATGAGTCAGGAACAAGATATGTTTACTCAGCCCTGAGAGCCCAATGAGGGTTTCCCCGGTATGTGGGGGGAGGGGGAATACTGCCTGTGTTGACAGGGTCAGTCAGGCAGATGTGACCAGCCTGGGAGCTGACACCAACACTGGAAGTAAATACCATAGAAGGACAGACAAGGTGGGAGTTAAAGCACCAATTATAAGTGGAGAAATACAGAGTACTACCACTGAACGACAGGAAAGTCACAACAGGAAAGTGTCACAATCCTGTGGGGTAACACAGTTCGAACAACTTATCCTCATGATGCAACAAATTCAGGCCACAATAATACAAGAAACCCACATTAATCATGAACAAATCAAGGCGAATGAATATCACACAAGAAATACAGGCTAATCAAAAAGTTATTCAAGAAAAACAGGTACAGGAGAGCAATGAGATCAAAAGTGAAATCAGCTTACTACTTTAGCTATCATGGGAACCGATATAATAAAAAGTTAGCAAAAGACTTAAAGAGGTCGAGAACATCACTACACTCAAAGCAACCGCAATTGAAAATGTCCAGACTGAATTTAAGAACAGAGAATTTCTACTGGAACAAACTCTGAGAAAGTAATTACCTTGGCCGCACAAGCTGTAAACAGTGAGTGAAGAGATTTGGGCGACACTTAACAGCTAGGTTTTGCACTGAAAAAATATTTTGTGGCAACCACAAAATGTTTTGTTAGTACTCGCCTTGCCAAATTAATTTTGTGGGGACCACTAAATTATTTTCTTGCCACAACTAAACTTTTGTGGCCAGCACTTTAGTAGTACCTACAAAATAATTTGGCAGTGTGGCCTCTCTACAAAATATTTTTTCTCTGTGTGAGAGGCCGATGAGGGTGATTGAGGTGAGTATGGAGCAGTGCCGGAATGAAAAGGCGGGGGAAACGGGAGATTCCCGAGAAAATCCGCCCACCAGCGGCATCGTCCGGCAAGATTCCCACATGCGAAAATCCGGGACAGGCTGTAAACAGTTAATCTGTCCACATCGAGGCAAAATTACTAATAAGAACAATAGTAGCTCAACCAACTGAGGTAAGAGGTTAAAAATAATCCCAGGCATTCAGCCAGTGGAGGAGCACAACGGCGAGGTGAGACGACTGGAGATGTAACAAGCAATACTGCGAGGCCAGAACAAGTTAACTAGACGGCGATGAAGCAGAGTTGTAACCTACTGCATGTTACTACATTCAGCAGCTCCCATTCATTATCCAGCAAAGCATCGAGTCAGGGAAATGCCCGTTTATCAGTAAGCCCTTGCGACATTTCTGCCACAGCTTGAAGAATGCAAAGATTTCTTCAGCCTGACAGATGCGGAGGCATTGATGCGTTGAAGTGCCTAGGGATGGCCCTTAAGGCAGCCACATTTTTTAACGGGTGGTTAATAAGTCAAAATTTCAGACTTTTGAGGAATTTCGACAAGCCTTTTTGCAGTGGTTTTGGAATGCAAGCATTCAGATTGATCTAAGAAACTAATTGAAAACAGAAAAGTTTGAAGCAAAGAAGGGAAAACCTACGGAAGAGCAAATGAATGAAATACATGAGAAGACAAGGAATTTGGAAAGTGAGATACCGGATGCTGAATTCATATCCATGATTTATTGGACAGTTACCCCTTAACTACCAAGCACACTGGACGACGGGTAGAGTAAACAGCGTGAATGAGTTTCGTGACAACAGTCGGAGCAAAAAAAAAACATGCAGTTATAACACCTGCTACAATAACAACAGGGGCCCATTTCACAAAACCACATGTTCACAAGTTATTAGTTACAAGTTACAAGTGCTACTATCTACAAGTATTTGTACATTCCGTTTTACGAACAGCACTAGTATGTACAAGAACTTGTAATTTGCGTATCCTGAAAAGTTACGGTATACTAGTAATTACTTGTCCTTTTTTACAAGTGTGCTTGTTTATTTTACATGTAAATAAAATGCCGAAATCAAATTAAAATAAATTTACGGCACTGAACAAGGTAAGAGAAGCTAAAGATATATTGTTCGGTACGTTTTCAGATAAACTACGAAGTCCGATAAATTAAAGAAATGGGAGAATATTCGAGTGTGTATGATGGCTTTTGGCCTTATATTTCCGGAAAGAGATGTAACCTACAAAAAAATATATTTTAGTCAAATTTGAAAAGAAAAAAAGTTTTTAAGAATTGAAAAAATACTATTTTGCTACAAAATTAGTTTTTTTTTATGTTACATGCAACAAAATATAAAATAACTACAATTGTTTTAGCTTATATGAGTGAGACACACATTTGTGGGTAATTCCACATGACAATTTTCAAAAATTCTAAAACTGTTTGAGGTTTTTTGTATATAAACTAATAACAAAAAAAAATTATTTACGAAAAGGTAGGTATCTCAAAATGTATATGAGCTGGAGACTTGAAACAAAACCAATTTGTAGCTTAAATAATCAGATTTCTTGTACATCAATAAACTTTACCCTATTTACAATCACAGCATAGCATCCAAGCATATGCACCTAAAATTGAGCATGTTTTAGTTCAAAATCAAATTTTCACACCAAATTTGCTGTAAGAAGAAAGTAAGTCTAAGACCTCAATTTTTTTCCACAGGTACGCCTCTACCCATACTGTATGTGAATACAAAATGATCCTGATGCAACATTCTCATTTGACATGGGGTTAAAAACTGCATCATACTTTGTCAATAATGAGATGGATTTACCAATATCATAAACTGGAAATATAAAAAATAATATAATTGCATCCAGGGCTTATCAGCTATTAGTGAAGCCATTATATACAAACAAAACAAACTACATATTCACTCTTAACCTAAATGTTCTTCGATGTCTCTGATACCCAAGTTCATTAAATGCTTCTTTAATCTTCTTCAAATTCGCTACTAAACATTTATATTTATAATTCATAAAAAACAAAGTATGAGAAATTATATTTATATTGAATTAGACGCCAAACAAGTCAATATTAATATCCTGTAGAAATTTCTACCCATGTGTCCATTCTTGCAAGAAAATTATATTTTTACAAGTGTAACTATTAAAAATTGCACTTGTAACTTGTAAAAATTGGCTTGTAGTTACTAGCAAATTATTGCAGTTTTGTGAAACAAAAATGTTTTACTACTCACGAACTACAAGTCCATTCTACTTGTAACTTGTAAACTTGTAGTTTTGTGAAATGGGCTCCAGCATATGCAGGGCTTCCCTATGCAGTATTCAGTGAAGTTTAGGATCAACATGCCACAATAAAATGAGTTATACTATCATAGTCAAGTCCGAAATCAGCAAATCCAGGTCTAAGAACTAATGGGAATAACCATTACATATCAATGCTCGGGATCTGGAATTGTTAAGGACCTACCTGCCGATTGTACCAGGTGTGACAGACAACAGCGTCAAAACATCAGTTTCACAGAAAGAAATTCAACAAATTGTTAATGCCAATTTGTATGCAGCAGTTAACAAACGCAAAAGAGGACAGAAATTATATATTTAAAAAAATATATAACTTCGAAGATGGGAATTTAATACTGGTCAAGACCAACCCCGTAAGTAATTTATGGAAGCACATTACTAAAAAGTTCTCTCTGCTCTACTCCGGACAACTTGAAGTATGTGACACAATGAAGGAGAATTGCTATTGTGTTCGTGACCCAGACACTAAGGAAATACATAATAGGAAAGTTTAATAGTGATTTGCAGTGTTTCTCAAAGCGTGTGGCAGCGCAGCATGTTGCCCTGGAGGAAAAAAATATAATTATCAGAAAATGGAAACGTATATAGAAAACTTTTTATAACGTAACGTTGTTATTATCATGAAGCCTTTCATAGCAGTACTCGGAGTTTTACACGACGTTATAAACAATAACTGTGTCACTAATCCACGACTACTTTTATTATTCTCGTGTCAGGAACATGATTGACACACAGCTACAACAACACTGAAAAACATTATACAACTTTTGACCAGAATTTGGCCACATGCCGCGCATTCTCCGAGGCTCGAAGCAGGTCGTCTTCCGTGCATGAAGCTGGGGCACAGTCGACATTGAAACATGTGTCCGACAGTCTGGTCTTCTTTCTTCTTCCAGAAACGTAATTATCACGACTGCTAATATTATATTAGCCAGAAGCAATGAAGATACTGATACCTTTCGCAACAAGTTATTTATGTGATATAGGCTTTTCTGCATTGGCAGCTATGAAGTCTAAGTATCGTTCTAGGTTGCAAGTTGCTAAAGAACTTAGGGTGGCCGTTCCTCATATTGCACCACAATTTGACGAACTTTGATCTCAAAAGCAGGATCACGCATCACACTGAATTTTTATAAGTCTCATTGTCTTTACAATTTATTTCACTTGAAAAGTACTAAAATATTGTTTTATTGACGTGTATATCTATCGTATGATCGATTGTAAGATTTAAATATGTCGATTATTTAAAAAAATTTTTTGCTTTATTTATGTATCATTTTAAATGCAAAACATGTANGTAAGATTTAAATATGTCGATTATTTAAAAAAATTTTTTGCTTTATTTATGTATCATTTTAAATGCAAAACATGTAGGTATATCAGATGTATGGTCAATTGTGAGATTCAATTGTCTCACTTTGCTACACACAATTTTTTTTTTGCTTCTTACATAAATATTGTTTCTTATAATATATGTTCATGCCTATTGTATAGTTATTTTAAGTGTNTAAGATTTAAATATGTCGATTATTTAAAAAAATTTTTTGCTTTATTTATGTATCATTTTAAATGCAAAACATGTATATCAGATGTATGGTCAATTGTGAGATTCAATTGTCTCACTTTGCTACACACAATTTTTTTTTTTGCTTCTTACATAAATATTGTTTCTTATAATATATGTTCATGCCTATTGTATAGTTATTTTAAGTGTNTTTTTTTTTTGCTTCTTACATAAATATTGTTTCTTATAATATATGTTCATGCCTATTGTATAGTTATTTTAAGTGTTTAAAATAATTTTAAATCAAGAGCTAAATAGTGTCTACAAAAAAATAAAACGAATAAAATGTCATATTTACCATGCTTATTATTTGTCAAATTTAGTTTGTAAAAAAAAGGGGGGAAGAGATGATTTCCAATTGTCACGGTGGGCACGACCATAAACAGTTTGAGAACCACTGGTTTAAACCATTTCACGAGCCAGTAATTTAAGTTCATGAGTAACAAATTTGAAGGCTTTCAGCTACTGAAGCCGCAGCCAGCTAACTGAGAGTGTACGAGGGGAACAAGGCCAGCTAGGAGCTACTAAGTGCAAGGTAAAGCAACATTAAAATTGTAATTTCGAAGAGTTATTAATTTAAAATTATAGCAAACAAAATTGTTTCCTACAAAGATATTGCTTACAGTGTTTCCAGTTGTTTGGCGCCTAACAGAAAAAGGAAGTGGACATAAATCCTTCCAGAACTCTTTACTGCCATTCATGGCCTGTCACTTCAATTTCCTTTATGCAATGAGAACATCGTGCGAATTACAAGACTGCTTTTTTATAGGAGAGTTGCAACCAGCCTAATATCATCTTGTAGCTATCAACAATGTACCATATCTCCGTCACTGACACTCGAAAACCAACACGAAATCGCAATGGCGCTATATACTGCAAAATAAAGTACGTCATACATCAAGATAAGATAATATCGCTCATTTGCAGCGGCGCTACACACATAATTACAGTCGGTTCACGACTGGAAGAAACTTTCTTGAAGCCCTGCTAAAGATCTACTTTCAAGCCCATTTCGTATCCTTCCNTCGGTTCACGACTGGAAGAAACTTTCTTGAAGCCCTGCTAAAGATCTACTTTCAAGCCCATTTCGTATCCTTCCATGTGGCAGTCACATGGCAATGTTTACATTCCACTGTGTGTGTGTGTGTGTGTACATGTGTTCGTACATGCACGTACCCATTATAAAAGTCATGTATATATTATTAATGGATATTCCACAAGCATAAAGTTTTTAATCTTGAGAATTTCACACAAAAGAATATGCGATACCAGCGAAAAACTTTTCATTCTATAAACCCAAAATGTGAGTATTTTAATGAATCGATAGTTGTTGTCTATTTACAATCGATTGTTAGTGACTTTCGATCAATTCGCGTACATCGAAGGCAAGATCTTNCTTTCGATAAATTCCCGTACATCGAAGGCAAGATCTTCAGTATTGATCGAAATTGCTACAGACGTTAAAATGGTGTGGTGGTAGACTGAGTCGGATGTTTCGCGCAATTGTAAAATGTTATTTAAAAATTGTTGTGACTGTTTTCGACAGGACGGCAGAGTTTGCGAGTGAAGGATTCTACGTCTTCGACAATGTGAAAACAATTCTTATGTGCAAATACTGCAACGTTAGAATAGAGTGGCAAATGAAAGACATGTGCACGAAACACACAAAAACAGTACAACGGGAAAGTGAGCACAAACTAAAATCATACGTTATTAAAAACCAAATAACAAAGAGCGGATATTAGTAAAACAAGAAAAATAAATGAATTATTATAGGCTAAACAAGATAATCGCACAAATTCTCTGGCATGTGTGTCAACCACACCCCGCCATCAGCACAAGGAACGAAGGTTAGTAAACAAATGGCCGCGTTACTTTCACCTTGAGCGTGATCATGTGACTATGCAAGAAACGTTGAAATCTAAATGCGTTAGCATCACGTCATTAATAATTGGCATAATAAGATACAAGTCTTTTCGACACCCATTTGTAAGCGATAAATTAACAATTACGTTAAAACTTTGGAACTATTTCCTCTCTTTGTGCTGGCAACCTAACAGCATAACTGTATCCGCGCTCGCCGCTGTTTGTAATGTTATATGCATGTCGCTAACGGCTAGGGTGTTTTTTCATAGGTTGATTTTCAAAAGTTTCTTCCAGTCGTGAACCGACTATACAGTGCTGTGAAACCCACGTTTTAAGAATGCCACGAAGTACGAAGGCACATGAGCTTCCACAGTAACGTTAACATACATAAGTCGGTAGTAGGAAAACAACTGTGGTATGTGTTTGATGATTGGTGAAGGTTCGCGTCTGGTTCGCGTAATAGAGGCAAGACAGATACCAGAAGAAATAGTCAAGAATATTGGGAGGAAAGAAGATTAAGAAATGCAACAGCAGTGGTACAGGGCTAGGATAACTCGAGAGAGGTGAGGCTGGCGACATTTAACAGTATGTTTGAAGACGAAAATAACTGGGGAAAGCTACGCTCACCTACAGGCCACTTCCAGGTCAACTACTGAGATTACACTCAGGACGCAATGAACGAAAACATTATCGGACAGAAATTAGAAACTTCGGGGCCAAAACACTTTCGCAAAATCATCCTTTCTAGCCTGCGAGTTCGAAGGTGAAAACAACGTTGGTCAGCGTATCTTCCACTATGGACAACATTACGAAGTACGGCAAAGAAGAAAAGAGACATTGCAGGGGAGAGTGGGCACCTGTCTCTCAACTGGACAACAGAAAGGCAATGCAATTTAAAACTTTAGTTTACAATTAAGGTATGGTGTTACTGTTTTCACACGCAGTACAGACTCAAATCACACTACCGTAACATTAACGGCGACAGGGTTCACCATACCATGAAGTACCGTCCCAGAACAAGCACACACAGAATATAAACTTTCTACAATGCAATCACTGCGTGGGTCAAAGACGGCAACTGCAGCAAGTAAAGCTGATTTTACGAACCTGTTTACTAAATCTTTACATGAAGCCTATTCCTGGTGTGGTTTCTCTTAGTGATTACTTTAAACATCGCTGGTAAAGGGTCTGTTTACGACGTCGGTTTTGATGACAATTCTTTCTTTTGAATAAACTATTTACATACAGAATCATACACAACAAAAGCTTGAGCCCAAAAGTGCCTTAAAAAGAGGGAAGTACGCTATACTGATTGAAACCGAGAAAAATATTCTCCCTGAATCAGGTTTAAAGGACGCCTGGCCGACAAAACAGTTACCTTCGAACACTTTATCTGGCAATGCCATGAAAATACGCCCGTTTTCCTTCACTTATAGAATACGCGACTTTTTTCAGTGACGTGTTAACCAACTGTGACACTGGTCCTTCGGTGATATAGTTTTCAATTGCTTTGGCTCTGTTTTGATGTTTTACGCGGCATGAAGGGTGGCCGAAGTGAGTAAGTTGACACATTATATTTATATAAACAATCCCAATATTACAAACTAATCATTAAAAGTAAAAAAAATTCATAAAATTTAAAGCTATATGTTTTCCATAAAATACTTTAATACTAAATTTCCCTCTTCAAGTTAACATCTAATCCTCATTTTTACCCTTTTCAAATTAACATCGGCTTGGTAGATTAGTTGGTGCCGGCTTGGTAGGTTAATTGGTGTCAACCTAAGTGGCGCAGTTGGTTGCGTGCCGGCTTGCCGAGCAAGGCTTTTCGGGTTCGAGTCCCCGACAAGGCAAGGTTGTACATTTGTGTACGTTTGAAAAAGTCGCCAAACATTGTAAAAAGTCAAATAAGTGTTAGTGAAAGTCTCTTGAAAAAAAGTAGTTGGTATGATGATAAAATTGCAGCAAAATACTTCGGGTATGAATCCCGGTTAAGATATTTTCTTTTTTCACAAATTACGTATACTTTTATATCAACAGTGACTGTGGGAAATATGTTTACTCTCGTAATAATAAAGCTAAATTCAATAAGGCAGTATTTAGTTCGGCGTATGCAGTTGGCTGTGACACTCAAGCAGTGAAATGGTTTCCCAGAAACAACCGGCTGTTTTTCACTGATTCTCGGTGAAGCCATTTTCACCGATTTGTGTCAGGATTGGATGTCAACCAGTGATTTTTCACTGTTTGGGGTTTAAAATGTAGGAAAAAGGCCAATAATAAAGGTCATTAACAAAATTGGTGCAACATGAGCTAGAGGACATGGAGAAAATTTGTCAGAAAACTCGGCCAATAAAAAAACATGTTGGCAGTACTGCTGCCATAAAAGAAATGTGCCGAAACGGGCAAAGTTCCTGCAGTTAATTAAGTTTTAAAAACTTAGTTAAAAACTTAGTCACAGGTTCATAACATTTAAGTAAAATTTTGCCAACTTCAAAATATGCAGCTTTTTACCTACATTGCTGACAGAAAAATTTTGCCAACTAGTTTCAAAGCAATCGTTTGTAAGATAACAAAAAAAAAGAAAAAAAAAGCTTCCCTGTGCAGACGATTTGCACCATTGGAAATCAACGCCTTATGGTTTACTATAGAATTGTAAGACTGGTTTTTGGTGATTATGACTGCACAGTCCACACTATTACCGACATAATTTACCAGTGTTAATTCTAAAAAACTTCTAAAAAGAAAACAACATGGCAACTCTGGAATACAGATAACGGTTTATTGCTGTGCCAAACAGTAAACAAGGAAGAACTGTAACTGCTTCAATGTGTATACCTTCATACTCCACTGTGGGCATCATGCCACTGCTTCATACTGCTAGAAATGTGTGTGTGACCTTTCACATCTAAGTTTTTCAAGCCACAGAATGCAGCACTCCCAACCAGCCAGAAAAAACAGAGCATAGTAGCAATGTGGAAAATAGAGCGAGTAGAATATCACCCTTCCTGGACTTTCCCTTATCTTTTAGTCTATTTAAGTGATTAAGTTACTTAATGGTACTTCACACATGAATTCATTAACGATTATGAATACTTATCATTTATATTTTATTTGCTTATTATTAATGTTATTAGAAATGCGAAACAAGAATTGTGACATTTTAACAGAAAGAATTTACATTAACTGCCAAATGATAGAAGCTCTCCACAAAAACTCAAAACTCGTGTAATCACTCTTTCGTTTTTCTTCTGTGTCAATATCTCGCTTCACTATCACAGATGAAAAACCTGCTAACACTCTATAATGAAACAATTGCTGTGAAGTCGAGGAGCAAGAAATCTCTTGGAACTTGTAAATACTGCGCTGCCATGTTTGTGCGAAAATTTCTTCGAAATTACTGACGAATCGCCTGGCACCAAGCACAGGTGTCGGCAAAGAGTGTTGGTCTGCTGAACTGCTGAACTGCTTCGGCATCATAGTTGGAACAGTGGGAAGGAGCACATTTACAGTCTTATCTATCCTTCATATCTACTTGGTGTGTGAATTACACTGCAGCATGTCCAAAAGTAGCGTTTTTTTTTCAAAACAAATAGAATAACATGGCGCAAACACTATTTGCGGCATTTCAACATAGCTTTCAAAAGCAGTCTGAAACTTCTACACTTGAAAATATGCTTAATGAATATACACGAAACTTCTGTAGGAGCTAGGGGCCACGATGGCTGAGCGACTAGCCTGCTCGCCTCTCACCAAGGTGAACCGGGTTCAATCCCCAGTCGGGTCACTCCTGGATTTTCGCATGTGGGAATCGCGCCGGACGATGCTGCTGGTCGGCAGGTTTTCTCGGGGATATCCCGTTTCCCCCGCCCCTTTCATTCCGGTGCTGCTTCATACTCACATCAATCACCCTCATCGGCTCTCAGACCTCGCTGTTAAGAGCCGCCCAAATCTCTTAATTCACTCACTCTGTAGGAACTGCACTCGAATTTGCTATAGTTCTTAAATGGTACACAAGAATGGGACGGCTTTCATACAGAACTATCCTGTCACACACATCCACGATTAAGCCAGGAATTTAGCCTGAAACATCGGTCACAGAGATCGTCCGAAATTTGCCATAGACGTTTCATGGACATAATTATAGAGGATGATTATAACTAAAATCATGGGACAAACATTGAGGGGTGGTAGAGCTCACTAAAACAAACAATTATTGTGTAGGAATATATGGGGGGAAGTGACGCGTTGAGGGACAAACACAAAAACATAACACATTAACGGAAACATAAAATGTTCATTAGCAGCATACTTAACGAGTGATTCCGTACAGACAATGTTAAAACAGTTGCTGGAAATGCATCCAGCAACAGTCACGCATGCTTGGCGACCTCTACATATGGCGTGATTGGCTGACAATGGTGGCGTGCGTGAAATAACCGGCGTATCTGAATCCGTTCGCCAATCACTCCACCGACGCTACCAAGCTTGCATTATTGCCGGTGGTAGCAATATGAGAAATTATTATAAACATTGCTGTAAAAAGGCATTTAGCGGCGACAAACAAACAATGTGTTGCATTTCATGTGTTATTTTTGTGTTTGTGCCTCAACGCGTCACTCCCGCCCATATATTCCTATACAATAATTGTTTGTTTTAGTGAGCTCTACCACCCCTCAATGTTTGTCCTATGGTTTTAGAATCATCCTGTATATGAGATCAGGGCTTGTAGACACATGATTGCATGCTGCATAATGGTAACATTGCACACCAATTCAGTGTCTCCCATGCAACTGCGATGGGGCATACAATACACTTACCAGCGTGGTAATTGACTATAAATAATACTGTAGGAAAAAACGAACCTGTCTGCACTCCCCCTTTTTTTTTGTAGCTAGTTTCTTGGCGCCACCCCTCTAGCACACATTACCATAACAGTAATGTGNTGTGCTCTTTTTTTTTTTTAAGGCGTGGTGGCTGGCATTAAGTTTCTCCGCTCGCCGTGAGATGGCACCACGAGATAAAGGAAGCGATTACAGAGCTATCTTGTGACGTGCCAGCAAATCTCCAAAAACCACGAACAAAGATGCTTACGGGTTCGTTCCTTTCACAGCATGGCAGATGCTGCGGGACGTACCTACACCGGTCCTCTTGGTGGTGCCCTTGGGGCGGGAATCGCCGCCCAGGGGTTCCA
>NQII01008165.1:0-76756 GCA_002778355.1 Clitarchus hookeri
ACCTCCATACCTGCTTGCATGCAGGCTCGGATAGCAGGTCTCGTAGAATCTTCCGCACAAGCTTGTATGGAACATTATATCGTGGCACACAGATTTATGTATTTTGCTCCATAACTTAATTTTCGGAGTCAATATTTAAACAAGCTAGTCAACGCAAAGGTAACATCTTAACAGTTATTTCGAAATCCAACTTATTTCTCTTATTTATTAGTTTCACATTTGTAACCGTAATCACATATTACATAATTATTGAATGATGTTAATCCCACATGGTAAAATACAGGTATAACTGGAACCTAACAATAAAAAAAAATTCGTTAAATAGTTATCTATGCCATGTCTAGCTTTGATTTTTTATGTCTTGTCATAAATTTCTATTACGAGGATTTGTAAGAAAATTCGAAGATGGAACGGATACTACTTCCTCGTGTTGGACGAGCACGGCCTCATATCTGACGTCACAGTCAAACAGAAAAACCCTTGCTTGGTGTCAGTCAGGCATGTTTTGAGGTGATCCTCCTCGCCCGTATGCGAGGAGAACGAAGAGGCCGGCTCAGCAATCGGTGTTCGGAATGGGAAAGGACGGACAGTGGGAACAGCTGGGCGCGCATCGTCTCGGAGTACCTTCCCAGGGGCACGTGACGTCGCCTTGCTCGCACAAACACAAGCCAGTGGGCCGGCCGTTCGGTGCAGAGACACGAGGTGGAGTCGACGCACGTCGGATTGAAGGCTTTGCGCGCGATGATGAGTCACGCCGCGCCGCGCCGCGGGGAGAACAGAGGGGCCGCGCGCGGTGTCGCAATCTGCGAGCGCTGGAAAGCCGGGGAGCCGAGGAGAAAGCACGGCACTCTGTCTGAGGGGCGGCGCCCGTCCATATGCGGAGACAGCCGCCAAGTCCCGGCCATCCGGCGCCCCAAACACGCTCTATAGTCAATCCGCGGCGGTTTTTTCACACTTGGAGGAATCAAACCTCTGGAAAATTACACCACATATGACGTATTTGATTGTTTCCGAATAATGTTATGTATCACAAACGTTTCATATTTCTGTTAACTTAAAAGACCGTAAAATTAACTTACTATTGCTTAAATTATAATCTTATTTATAAATTACTCGTAAATAATAACGTTTTATTAATAATTAATGTGAGTCAAAACAGTTACAAAATATGTGTGTTGGTAATGCTTAGTAAGAAATAGTTCTTATGAAAAATTGTATTACACTGAGTGCGCACGAATGCGGTGCGTTGTCCCTTTGGCGTAATTTTCTTGACTTGGTTGAGCTTTATTTGCATAGGTTGGAGGGATATCCTGGAAGTAGAACTTTAGCAGCGGTTCAGAAAAAAATTGGAAGTAACCGTGAATGGACTATACTCAGCTATTCTGTGCCACAATGAAGTAATGACGCGGGGCCTCATCCTGTGCTAAAACAACATTGCCTGGCGTGCATTTAAACGCACATCCTCCAAGTGCAGCGGTTAAGACTTCTACAGAAATTGGAGGAACGTAGCCGCGCTGAGACGAGCAGGTAAGGAAGAGATGTGAACAAACTACGCCGTCATAGACAACCACAGTCCACAGCACAGTAGCACGCACATTGTTGTTAATGGCACACCCCAAAATTGTTGCCAACACAGAAACGAAATGGCGTGGCGGCTCTTTTGGGCGAACCCATTCTCTGATTGGCAGCGTGGGACTCTAATAAAATGCTTTTTGTATGAATGGCTACTTCGTGGTACTGAAAGTTCCCTATTGGCTGGACTGCTGGCTGGCGAGTAGGTTACCAGTCGCTGAATAGCGAACGGCGTCCTGGCATGTCGCTAATCAGTGACGCCATTTTGCTGGCGCGTGCCGCTGTGGTTCGTGGTATAGGATGGCTGTTTCACCTCTATATTCGTACGTATTCTGTGATACTGCCATTACCCGTTTCGTCTAGACAGGATTTCATTAGTTTAGTTAGCATTTTGCTGTGCCATTTTACTCTAGCGTGGCATTTGTTTGTTAAAATTCACCTGGTATATTTTCTAGCTCATGAAAAATTTGAAATCCAGAAAAACTGAAATAGTTAAGTTAACAAAATGGCTGGTGCACAAGTATCCTATCAAGGAGACTCGGGATCGATGCATGGCAGGGCTGCACCCGGAATTTGTCGAGTAGGAAACGTGGTGGATATTGCCTTGGGCGGGTGGGTTTTTTCTTAGTACTTCCAATACCCCTACCCCTCCCGATGGCATACCACCACTACTCCATCTTACGTGCATTTATTGTTTATGCATTTGAGTTTACAGAATCCCTTTGTTACGTAAACAATCTGCCTTAAAACAAAATTATTTTTTAAAAATAAACACCACATGTTTGACCGTACACAAACAAGTTTTTGTGTTGTTACTGTAAGTGAATCACACATGCCAGGGTAATAACCCTATTTTAGACTTTGGGATGCCATCCTTGACTTCTGGAGCAACTGATAGTATGCACGTATTCTCAGAAAACGAAGTTGTAGGCATTTTCAGCGGCAGTCATAAATAGGCTGGACTACTCGTTCCCAGTTCCTCCAGAATTCTTGAGAGCACCACTTACCACTTCATTAAGTATAGTTTAACGCAGATTACTTCAACAGGACTTGTTGTTAATTCAATAACAATTCTCAGTTCTGGATGCCTTGAGCTGCAATGGACACAGAATGGAAATCATACCCAAAAATATCTGCGTTCTATAAATAAATAAATGATTCTCCTTGAAACAAATACAACTTATAACAAAGGCTATTCTAACTGCACGTAGACTCGCTTATCTACCTAATTGGTTAACATGTGCCCAGTCATGCAACCGAGATTAAACTTGACCTTTGTTGAGTCACCCTTTCACTTTTTTTCCTATAAATTTTATCTCGTAAACTTGCCCCCCCCCCTCTTTTCGGAATCGTAATTGGTACATGCAGGGAAATGCCATAAGAAGGCACATTTTTCTTTACATGTATAGAGTAATCTTCATCTTGACACGTGCTTAAGAAGCGTGGAATCTTGTTGGGGAGGGAGGGAAAATGGGAGATAACGTTATTTTTTGAGAAGTACTGTGAGAGAAACTGAAAGGGTAAAGTACGGAATGGAGAAATTAGAGGCAGTTCGCGGGTTGCATCTATAAAAGCCGTCATTGAGAAAAAGACACCCCAGTGGTTTGGGCACGTGAAAGTAATTTACTAGAAGGGGAATACGCAGGCAGAAGATACAACTGGCTAACAAAGGGAAATGTTAAATAAGATACGTGGGAAGAAGAGGGAAAACCTTGGAGGAATTAAACGTGAAAGAGATGCAGTCACCTTAACGATGACTCTTGCAGACTCAGTATAAACTGGAGGAAACTTTTGATAGTGTTGGAAGCACACTCATCTGAGCCACAAGAGAGACGCGAGTGTTCATTTACTCGTGGAGGTAGACGTTCAAGTTTCAGAGTCTTAGTTTTACCTTTTACCTGTAGTAAAAAATAAACAAAAATATGCTGTATGGTATTTTACTTGGGCGGTTTTAAGTCCTAAGACGATTAGCAAATTTCAGTTTTTGAAATGTAGGCGAGTTAATAAATCCAAATGTAATAATTAATAAGAATGTAAAATGATGGACACATTTTATACACATTTTCTTTACAAAATAACATTATTTTATTTGTACCTGACGAGTACAAAGTTATATCAAAGGAAAAAATAATAATTTAACCTATAGCTGATATTGCCTTTAGGTCTTCCGAAAGAGTAATGTGTGGTTAAAAAAAGGAAATAATCAATAATGGGAGGCATTTTCCTTAAATGAATTCTTGTGAGCAATGTCGCCTGTAGTTCGGATTGTGTTAACTGCCTTCTCAAAATATGCCAACTCCTGCATTGTCAAACATCCGGCCTTTTAATTTGCTCTGCAAATTTTAATCAAAGTAAAGTTATGAAATATTAAAACTGGCCACATCAGGCCTATTTCCGGTTGTGAAAAAAAAACCATAATGGGCTATCAGTTCATGTATTTGCCGTTATACGAACTTTTTCACCAATACTGGAAATTACTTAATACGTTACACCAAATATACTCTTTTATCGAAGATATGTTGCAGAATGAGTAAAATAGTTGCCTGTGGTGTCTGCAGCTTGAAACCAGTACCAATTTAGTCGCAGCATAAAGTACTTAAGAGTACAGAGGTGAAACAGTCGATTATTCCGCGAACTCCAGTGCCAGCCGACAGCCCAGCCAATAGGGAACCTTTCGCAGCACGTAGTAGCCAATCAGACACAGCGCATGTTCCCCAAACCGCCTGTGGCCAATCAACGAGTGGGTACGCTCACATCAAAGGAACTTACGTCATTTCTTCTCTGTATACTTATCTACTCTGCCACCATCACAGTTATATGCTGTTGGCTGCTGCTAGAGTATATACACTGGCATGTCAAAAGTCGTGGGATAGCAGTATGTAAAGGTAGAAGTGGGTGGCGCCACCATACCTCTACGTCTTGAGAAGTGTCGAGACCTGTATCAGCTGTTCTCCTGACATCGCTGAGTGAGTGCGTGCTGGTCATGGCATTGCACTGCAGCCCTTCATGGACTTCACGTACCTCCGCTACGACAGGGCATTCCAGCAGGATAATGCACCGTGTCATCGGCCCAAGTTGTCTAGAATTGTTTCGAGGAGTATTCTGGAGAGTTTCAACTACTGCTGTGGCCATCTCGTTCGCCTCATATGAGTCCCACCGAGCATTTATGGGACGTGGTTGGGAGGTTCATTCGCACCCAAGATCCTGCGCCTACAAATAGCAGGGAGCTGTGGGTAGCTATCCAGACGGCATGTCCCAACATCTCTCCACAAGTGTTTTTGTCCACTTGTGGAATCCATGACACGAGGGGTGTCTGCTCTTCGCCAGACTACACGATACTTGTCCTGCACCCCATGGCTTTGCCATGTCCGTGTGTTATTTATGAATGGAGGCTGCCAGTACGGTGGAGCAACAGAACTATTTTCGTACTCCCATCACAGAATAGGTTAAGTACACAAAAAAGTACTGGTGTGGCGGTTCCTTTGATGTGGGTTTGCCCATTCGCTGATTGACTGCGCAAGTCTCTGCAACTGGCCTTGTGTTTGATCGATTACTGCGTGTTGCCGAAGACTCCTTCTGCTGGCCAGTGCTGCCATTTTGCTGTAGTGCGCTGCTCGATTTCGCGATATAACTTAGGTATTTTTTGAACCCATTGTGTGAGTTAAGTGTCAGGTGTTAATCTGTACTCGTTAAGACAAAACATTTCTCCAGTTGAAACATCTGAAATTAAAGTACATTGTGTAGGTTAAGCATTTAATTTTATAACTAAATTTTGTCTTATTTTGTACGATAAAGATAAGTGATATTGCTTAAATATCAGAGAAAATTTGAGCTTGCTTTGCAAGTTTGGAGTGGGAGAATCTATTTCACCTTTTTGATTCGATTCGCATGGCACGTTGTAGTGTAAAGTCGACGAATATACCGCAACTTCTTGTAATAGTCAGTTCCCCGTAACTGCCAATGTTTAGCTTTGTCAGCGTTCTGCCGGCTCGACTGTCTTTCAAAACAAAGATCCGTGGTCGCTATCGTGCCATTTACACCACTAGCTTCCTTTCAAAAGTGCAACTGTAAGACTTCAGGTATGAAACACTTGCAATACTATCGAAATGTTGCATCTTATATTTTTATTATGTCCTGATTTGTTTTGTTGTGCATTCCTAGGTTAAGTCCGCATAGTTACGCAAAAGCACTTAAAATAACACTCGCGTATGCTTCAGTGGATGTAAATATGATCTATTACCGCACGAAGTTTCCAGTAGTTTTCAATATCCCCCTCCCCCCAAACAAAAAAAAGTAGGCTATATTTATGAGATGGTGGTATTATTTGAACCAGATGAAAGAGCTAAATTTAATTTTCTACCGTATTTGCAGTAATTGTCATGAAATAATACACACAAGTTATAATTAAACAAGAGAACTGTGCCACCCTCTATGTACACTGGTGAACGCTCAGTAAACTAAAGTTACTACAGGAATACAAATGTTTTCATTATAAAAATGAATGCCAAAATTAAAGCCAGACATAAATTAAAATAATGCAGTAAAATGTATAATACTCTGTATTTGCAACACCAAAATCTTAGTTCCTCAACAAACCATTTCCACTTCCGCACTGTCCCAGCTATCAATCACAGTATCAACTCTCCAACACTATGTCGGGAGCACCCCGAGCAGTCCCGGTAGTCACGCCGCGCTCTCAGATCGCCGGCAGTAAGCAGCGCGACGGCTCCTGACAGTCTGCCGCAGTCGCACACGCACGCTATCGCCGTCAGATACCTTTTCCGTCGTCTCGACGTCCGCTGTTCTCACCCACTCCACTCTCTGGACACACGAGAACTCTCGTCCCGAAAGTGCGACGCGATTCATTCCAGATCATTCTTCGTGCCACCTGCCACTCCGATAAAGGGCCACATCGAGGTAACTTCCATGATGTAAAACACTTACATTGTGTAGATCATCCAGGTAGCTTCACTGGTGTGCAAACCGAGAATATTCCCCTCTATCCTCTCTTCCCCCTCCAGCGATATGCCACCCAGGATAAGTACTGCGACTGTGGGAGGGGAAAAGGAAGGTCGCCCGTATGCATAATTTCGACATCATTATCAGTATTTTCAAACATGTGACTTCGAGAACAGGACATTTAATTTTTATTTAGTCACGAGATATTCGAGTTTAATCACCTCAATTAAATTGTCTGTCGTAAACTTTCCATGCTTGCAATTTTCGTTCCTGTCATCTGCCGCTGCTAAACGGGACTTCATGCTGACATTGTGGTGAAAATTAACTGCTGCTTATAAGTTCCCTCGGAAATTTTTTTTTCTGTTTACATTTGCATTAACAATTACAATTTACATTAACATTTGTAAAACTCTTCTAATAATTGTACAGTTCTCCTTTACTGACGCGTGGATAAAGTGATCAGCTCCACGGCAAGGTAGATTTTGCGTATCTCAGAAGGATACACGACGTGCTTACAAGCAGGTATTTCAAAACTGCTCATTTTACCGTGAAAAACCTTATACTTATGACTAGAGATGATGGTTTATCGCGGGAAAAGTTGGATGTGTGCTAGAATTCAACGTACTATTCCGACAGTTTTCTTAGCCGAGTCAAAACCTTGTTTATCCAATCATGAAAGTATAAACTAGTTAGAGCGTTATAGAACATATGTTGGCTCAAATAATTTTCGCGATTTTCCACAATCTCTACTTATGACGTGACTGAAGATAAGTGCAAGAGTCACATCGCTGGTGTATGTTGTGTGTGGCCCGCCGGCGGTAGCGAGGAATGCACCAAGGGCAATGACACGACTGTAAATTGAAAGTAACTTTTTTGATAGTATGCCAGCGAGCTGTTATCTGGCCGGCGGCGCGCTGGTAGTCACGCCCGTCGGCTGCCTCCGGTCGCTTGGAGCTCGCCAGACTTCTGGAAACTGCTGCGTTCAACCGCAGCTGTCGTAGGTCTGTTGCACCAGCGATTACTGTGTACGATCACTTCCATGGCTAAATATTTTATGTTGACGTACTGGGCACGTTGACAGTCAGCTGGGCGTGTTTTTGCAAACATAATCTTTGGCGGGGGGAGAACACCACTGTATCTGTGGAAACAGCTGTAAACAGAACTGCCATCAAAACTGCCATCCTTCTGTCGTTCGTAGGTCCCGATTTTAAACATGCTGTCTGTCGCCCTAGGCAGTGCGTTTTTGCCGTTGCAGCAACCTCCTGCCCCTTTTCACCCTTTCCGGCTAACACTGGGTCTCGTCTGTTTTCCGTGGGGACACGGAACGTGGATTTCACGAGGACACGTCTACGTTAAAGGATAATGCTTTCTTTGGAACATGGGGCTGGAATGAAAATAGCGAAATGGACACTTGGCTTATAAGGCTTAAATCGACAGCTCTAGACGAGATCTTTTGTTTGACACCAAAATCAGTGTGCTAGCACATCGGAGTCGCGAGATTAACTGCCCGAAAGTTTTCGCCCACGCCCAAAATGGCCGCCAGACGTCGCGGGCCCCCACCCACGCCTCCCACATGCGCGGTGTCAAGTCACGAAGTTATAGTGTCGGAATGGATCACTTTGCAATCGTTACGTGGCCGTTTACATCCTGCCGCCCCGTGTGTCGAGTCTGATTTTAAAGAAACCTTAACACCAAAAAAACTACAAGAACAAGCAGAACCAATTTCATACAATCATGCGTGGCATCTCACTTTACAGTAATTTACGGCGCAGCTTCTTCTGTGCGATTCCATTGACATCACCGTATAGTGTTTTTTTATGAAAATACGTCCGCTTCGATGTGAAGAATGGAAACAGCAGTCAGTCTGCCTTGGCGTGCTGTTGACCGGAGGTAGTTCTTAATTCTTTTAGCACCAGTGTGAAGCTGAATGTGCCTAATAAGCAAGTTACTTTTGTAAAATCCACCCACTGCGCCCCAATCCTGTAGATATTTCCGCCGCATTGTTTATGTAACAACTGGTACTTAAATATTAAAAATTAAAAAATTTGCTGTAGGGTTGACAGTTTTGGTATAGATGGTCCGTGGTTCATTCGGCGCTTTCGAACTCAAACTTCAGAAAAATTTCATGTATTTAAATGTATACTATTTAATTTAAACACCGATTGGCATATAGTCGTCAATGGCCGCTGCTGCTAGTTATCCAGAGTTATACGTTTTTTAAAAGTCTTAGTATAAATATAATGGTGAAAATCAGTGTTTACTGGAATGGTTTTCATTTTACTTTATGGACATCAGAGTAAGGATTGACGAAGTAGAAACAATTTATATTTCTATAAAAATTTTACGTCGACAAATTTTCTATCGTTACAGTTGATTGACTCGTGGATTATAGTCCAGGAGCTTTATAAGGTGTTTATTATGTATATGTGTTGCGTGTGTGTGTGCATGCATACACTGCGTGTTTTGGTATTTTTTCTGTCTCATCAACTAAATCTGCTTAAGTAAAGTGGAAAATAGCGGGCAACAGGCGGTGCAGTTTCGTCTCTGAAAATGTTTTACCAATGTAGTGATTTTAACTTTCGTACTCCTGTAAGTTCTTGAAAGTGAAAGCCATCATGTGTGTTGATGGCGCGAGTAAACCTCAATTTTATCTTACCACTCATGTGACAGCCAGTAGCTACCTGGAATTTTTTTTTTTAACTGCGTATTCATTTTTATAATTTTTACAATCCTTGCGGAATATACCAAATAATTCGGAGCACGTTGTTTATTGACTGCGAGAAAATGATGAACAGTAGTGCAGCGCATACCAAAAAACTACGCGATTGCAACACTTTAACTCAGAAATGAATGTGTGACCGAACGGGTTGAACACAAACTAGCCCCATTACTTCACATCGAATTAATGAGTGATTCAATCACTTTAAAACAGAAGTCACGTGCAATGCGTTCTCTTGTTTCGAAAACCTGGCTTGATTGCGGTATTGTTATAAAGTGAACTGTGCAGGTAACAGCGGCTTTTTATAAAAAAAAAGGATGTTCACAATAAACTTAGCACTTTTGAAATCAACCTTAGAAAAAAGTCACTGGTCATATCTGCATATATTTTAACGGGTTCTCTGAGTGACATGCGTCCAGTAAAGTTGTTGACGATGGAGGGAAAAGTAGTTCCATATCTTAACGTCGAATAAAAAGTGTTGGGTAATCATTTCTGATAACTTAAATTATTTCTTTAGCTTTCTGTTTTTTTTAACGCATCGAAGTGTAAAAATTAGCACATATGTAAAGTATTTACTTTTATAATAATTTCAAATTTTCACTTGCACGACGCATGAATAAAGAGATAAGGTCCATGGCAATGTTAATTTTACATAAGGCGGAAGAATACAAAATGGCATACAAGTAGAACTTAAGGTGACCGGCCGCCTGGGTAGACCGCCGAACGGTGTGCAGAGCTCCAACAGAAAAAGTTTTATTAAAAAATCGTCTAACGTGTCTCAGTGAGGTCTGCTTACGAATAGCATTTAAGGAACGTTACGCGTCTGTATACGTTTTTCAGTTCCTCCATTTCTTTCTAATGCATTTTTTTGTGATAGTGAAAACGGCTCAAACGAGTGTTTTCACGTTCATTTTTAGGTATAAACATTCCGGTACAAAACATTAAAAAAGGAATAGGGACGTGCATAAAACCTTTATATTTATTATTACATCATAAAATGGTAAGGTATCCGCTGAAAGTCTCATAGAGGCGCGTTATCGACGGCAAGACTGCAAGCCAGTTAGTGCTTTGCGCGTAGAGGCGATGGGAGAGTTGTTGTGCATGTCTCTGTCGCCCCTAGGACTCGCACACTTGTAGGCCTCAGCCGTGCGAAATTCCTTCAACCAGGCAGTCACCTTAAGAAGGGCTTTCAAAAGTGTTCAGTTTACCGTGAACAGCCCATAGGTAGCTGGTGACGAGAGCAGTACGAGAGGCGTCCATCACGGCAGCTCTCGTGCCAGACCCGCGCCTTTGACGTCTAGATGGTGTTTTTTGAAGGGAGGGGTGAGGGGACCGCAGGCGGCTGTCGGAGGTGTCTACGATGCCCGCCGCGCACCTCCGACACGTCTGTGCTGCCGCCGACATTGATTAAAAACTCTCCTCCCCCTCCCACAACCCCCCTCACAGGTCTACCTCTTTTTATAACCTCTGCCAGGCAGAACCGCACACGGCGCGGTATCAACTCTGTTGTAAAGTGTCTACTGCGCTACACTGCATGTTTAATTACTTACAACATCTGCTTAGAACTGGCCGAGGGTTTTCTCTTAGTAACACACACACACACACACACACTTCCAGTAGGCGTAATGTTAGCAAGCGGCACACAGAAAGTACTTTCACATCTTAAAGTCGTATTTAAGGAGAAACGTTTCAGCTTCTGTTTGATTTATGCACATCGGAGTAATAATTGGCGCACATTGGGAACATATTTACGTTCCCAACCATTTTACGGTCATGCCTGATCGGCACTTGGGGTAAAGTGAAATGTTCAATGGCCATGTTAATTCTACGGGGGGCGGAGGAATACAAAATGCGCATAGATCCTAAGCACAGCTTTCAGAAGTGCTCAATTTACCGCGAACAGCTTGTAGCAGAGTTGTCTGTAGCTGACTAGTGTTCATAGTATTCGCATTACTTATCTTCCATCATGGTAATCGTAACTTTAAAGGGGAACGACGTTACTCGATGTACATTAAATGCCGCTACAAGTGTAATTAACTGTCTTCAGGTAAGGTCAGTTGTACTCAGGCCAGGAACAAAACGAGTTTTCTTATGGGAGAGTTTGGCATAGGGAAAATTTCCGTCACTAGGTGCGGAGTGTTCCAAAGAGGTCACTTCTAATTAAAATTTTAATCTACGTGAACGATGAAAAATAAAGATTTTACTTGCTACTAAGTTATTTTATATTTTATTTATGTTTATTGCAATTATCCTGTTTTTTTAACTTAGAAAATAGGAAAAAATTTAGAACACACGGACACTAGCGCTTACTTAGTGGCGAAAATTTTTGGTTGTAAAAATTTTAACATTGATCTTCCCAACCTGAGTAGAAATAACGTTACTTCAGGTGCGAACCAAGACCCGCTTAATTATTTCTACTTTAGCAATAACTGATATTCAATTTGCAATGAAAGTAATACGACGGAGGGGACGAGAGGTGTTTGAAATTAGTAAAGAAAACTTCAAATTACAAATTAATAATCGGCGTAAGAAGATAAACAAATTTTGAACACGAAAGGCAAACGACAAAACAGCAGGGCTGCATCACTAATGGCGGCATTAAAAATCTAATCAATACAGGCGGCTTGGGAACACTTATTTTATAAACATTTATGCTACGTCAATATATCCTGCACTCTCAATGAAACAAATCCCATTTATTGCCAAAAACTGTCGACACTGATAAGCTACTGCAAATAAATATTTAATCTGTGAGAATCAATTTGCCTTCATATGAAATATGGGTATGTGAATTAACTGTTTCAGTGAGTTTTTCCCCATCCTGTCAGCCCACAAATAAATAAGGAGCACGTGTTAATAAATGCTTCATTTAACTGCTCAAAACTATTAGTAATATTTATTTTTATTATTATTTTTGATCGATGCTAGTTACNAATCATGCGTGGCATCTCACTTTACAGTAATTTACGGCGCAGCTTCTTCTGTGCGATTCCATTGACATCACCGTAGTGAGTTTTATGAAAATACGTCCGCTTCGATGTGAAGAATGGAAACAGCAGTCAGTCTGCCTTGGCGTGCTGTTGACCGGAGGTAGTTCTTAATTCTTTTAGCACTAGTGTGAAGCTGAATGTGCCTAATAAGCAAGTCACTTTTGTAAAATCCACCCACTGCGCCCCAATCCTGTAGATATTTCCGCCGCATTGTTACTGTAACTACTGGCACTTAAATATTAAAAATTAAAAAATTTGCTGTAGGGTTGACAGTTTTGGTATAGATGGTCCGTGGTTCATTCAGCGCTTTCGAACTCAAACTTCAGAAAAATGTCATGTATTTAAATGTATACTATTTAATTTAAACACCGATTGGCATATAGTCGTCAATGGCCACTGCTGCTAATTATCCAGAGTTATACGTTTTTTAAAAGTCTTAGTATAAATTTAATAATGAAAATTAGTGTTTACTGGAATGGTTTTCATTTTAATTTATGGAGATCAGAGTAAGGATTGACGAAGTAGAAACAATTTATATTTCTATAAAAATTTTACATCGACAAATTTTCCATTGTTCCTCAATTTCATCTTACCACTCATGTGACAGCCAGTAGCTACATGGAATGTTTTTTTTAAACTGCGTATTCATTTTTACAATTTTTACAATTCTTGCGAAATAAACCAAATAATTCGCAGCACGTTGTTTATTGACTGCGAGAAAATGATGAACAGTAGTGCAGCGCATACCAGAAAACTACGCGATTGCAACACTTTAACTCAGAAATGAATGTGTGACCTAACGGGTTAAACACAAACTAGCCCCATTACTTCACATCGAATTAATGAGTGATTCACTGACTTTGAAACAGAAGTCACGTGCAATGCGTTCTCTTGTTTCGAAAACCTGNTGATTCACTGACTTTGAAACAGAAGTCACGTGCAATGCGTTCTCTTGTTTCGAAAACCTGGCTTGATTGCGGTATTGTTATAAAGTGAACTGTGCAGGTAACAGCGGCTTTTTAATTAAAAAAAAGGATGTTCACAATAAACTTAGCACTTTTGAAATCAACCTTAGAAAAAAGTCACTGGTCATATCTGCATATATTTTAACGGGTTCTCTGAGTGACATGCGCCCAGTAAAGTTGTTGACGATGGAGGGAAAAGTAGTTCCATATCTTAACGTCGAATAAAAAGTGTTGGGTAACCATTTCTGATAACTTAAATTATTTCCTTCGCTTTCTGTTTTTTTTTAACGCATCGAAGTGTAAAAATTAGCACATATGTAAAGTATTTACTTTTATAATAATTTCAAATTTTCANTTTTTTTTAACGCATCGAAGTGTAAAAATTAGCACATATGTAAAGTATTTACTTTTATAATAATTTCAAATTTTCACTTGCACGACGCATGAATAAAGAGATAAGGTCCATGGCAATGTTAATTTTACATAAGGCGGAAGAATACAAAATGGCATACAAGTAGAACTTAAGGTGACCGGCCGCCTGGGTAGACCGCCGAACGGTGTGCAGAGCTCCAACAGAAAAAGTTTTATTAAAAAATCGTCTAACGTGTCTCAGTGAGGTCTGCTTACGAATAGCATTTAAGGAACGTTACGCGTCTGTATACGTTTTTCAGTTCCTCCATTTCTTTCTAATGCATTTTTTTGTGATAGTGAAAACGGCTCAAACGAGTGTTTTCACGTTCATTTTTAGGTATGNCATTTCTTTCTAATGCATTTTTTTGTGATAGTGAAAACGGCTCAAACGAGTGTTTTCACGTTCATTTTTAGGTATGAACATTCCGGTACAAAACATTAAAAAAGGAATAGGGACGTGCATAAAACCTTTATATTTATTATTACGTCATAAAATGGTAAGGTCTCCGCTGAAAGTCTCATAGAGGCGCGTTATCGACGGCAAGACTGCAAGCCAGTTAGTGCTTTGCGCGTAGAGACGATGAGAGAGTTGTTGTGCATGTCTCTATCGCCCCTAGGACTCGCACACTTGTAGGCTTCAGCCGTGCGAAATTCCTTGAACCAGGCGGCCACCTTAAGTAGGGCTTTCAAAAGTGTTCAGTTTACCGTGAACAGCCCATAGGTAGCTGTTGACGGGAGCAGCACGAGAGGCGTCCATCACGGCAGCTCTCGTGCCAGACCCGCACCTTTGACGTCTAGATGGTGTTTTAAAAGGGACTGGGTGAGGGGAGGGGACCGCAGGCGGCTGTAGGAGGTGTCTACGATGCCCGCCGCGCGCCTCCGACACTTCTGTGCGGCCGCCGACATTGATTAAAAACTCTCCTCCCCCTACCTCAACCCCCCTCACAGGTCTACCTCTTTTTATAACCTCTGCCGGGCAGAACCGTACACGGCGCGGTATCAACTCTGTTGTAAAGTGTCTACTGCGCTACACTGCATGTTTAATTACTTACAACATCTGCTTAGAACTGGCGGAGGGTTTTCTCTTAGGAACACACACACACACTTCCAGTAGGCGTATTGTTAGCAAGCGGCACACGGAAAGTAATTTCCCATCTTAAAGTCGTATTTAAGGAGAAACGTGTTTCAGCTTATGTTTGATTTATGCACACCGGAGTAATAATGAGCGAATTTGGGAACATATTTACGTTCCCAACCATTTCACGGTCATGCCTGATCGGCACTTGGGGTAAAGTGAGAGGTTCAATGGTCATGCTAATTCTACACGGGGCGGATGAATACAAAATGTGCAGAGAAGTAGATCCTAAGCACAGCTTTCAGAAGTGCTCAATTTACCGAACAGCTTGTAGCAGAGTTGTCTGTAGCTGACTAGTGTTCATAGTATTCGCATTACTATTCTTCTCGTGGTAATCGTAACTTTAAAGGGGAACGACGTTTCTCGATGTACATTAAATGCCGTTACAAGTGTAATTAACTGTCTTCAGGTAAGGTAAGTTCTACTCAGGCCAGGAACAAAACGAGTTTTCTTGTGGAAGAGTTTGGCATAGGGAAAATTTCCGTCGCTAGGTGCGGAGTGTTCCAAAGAGGTCACTTTTAATTAAAATTTTAATCTACGTGAATGATGAAAAATAAAGAATTTACTTACTTACTAAGTTATTTTATATTTTATTTATGTTTATTACAACTATCCTGTTTTTTAACTTAGAAAATAGGGAAAAATTTAAAACACACGGACACTAGCTCTTACTTAGTGGCGAAAATTTTTGGTTGTCAAACTTTGAATATTGATCTTCCCAACCTGAGTAGAAATAACCTTACTTCAGGTGCAAACCAAGACCCGCTTAATTATTTATACTTTAGCAATAACTGATATTCAATTTGCAATGAAACTTATACGACGGAGGGGACGAGAGGTGTTTGAAATTAGTAAAGAAAACTTCAAATTACAAATTAATAATCGGCGTAAGAAGATAAACAAACTTTGAACACAAAAGGCAAACGACAAAACAGCAAGGCTGCATCACTAATGGTGGCATTAAAAATCTAATCAATACAGGCGGCTTGGGAACACTTATTTTATAAACATTTATGCTACGTCAATATATCCTGCACTCTCAATGAAACAAATCCCATTTATTGCCAAAAAAAAAAAACTGTCGATACTGATAAGCTACTGCAAATAAATATTTAATCTGTGAGAATCAATTTGCCTTCATATGAAATATGGGTATGTGAATTAACTGTTTCAGTGAGTTTTTCCCCATCCTGTCAGCCCACAAATAAATAAGGAGCACGTGTTTATAAATGCTTCATTTAACTGCTCAAAACTATTAGTAATATTTATTTTTATTATTATTTTTGATCGATGCTAGTTACNATAAATGCTTCATTTAACTGCTCAAAACTATTAGTAATATTTATTTTTATTATTATTTTTGATCGATGCTAGTTACTCCTTGTTTTATTCTATGTATTAACCGAAAAAACTGGGGGAGAAGTGGAGGGCTTACACAATACGTCAAACCTAAAAACTGCGACGCTTCCACTACTCTCTGGATACACACTCAGAACATCTCCCGCAGTAAATCGGTGACTGAATCAAATACGCAGCGAATGTTCGATGGCCACTCAAATCGTATGACAGAAACAAAATGTAACGTTTTGCCGAAATTTGCGGGCGAGTACCTTAGCTTGTTACAGGAAATGACTAGATAGGTACCCTGATTTTTTTTCCGTTTCGTTGTGAGAGACGTTATGAAATACCTTTCAATTCGTGACGGAAAGCGCTGCACGCAAGCCAGATCGAGATTGTTTGTTTGCTGAAAACGTGAACTCTCCGGCCAATCACTTGTTCTGAAACTGATTTAATAACATTGGGCACTTCAGTGCTATCTTTGACGGACAAGATTTACAGTAGCATGTTTGGTCACACAGTAGGTAACACATCTAAGTCGTATTCGCGAGGTCGTGACTTCGAACCTAACCTGCTGCAGTAATTTTCCTTCTACACCCCAAGCAAATCTTGTGTGGAACTTCCTAATTTGTCACACATCAAAGTCCTGTTTAGGCTCGGTGCGTGAAAAGAATTAGAGACATATTTGAACGTAGAATGGTGCTGATGGTGATGGTGATTGTGGTGACGAGGTTACAATGTCGAATGTAATGGTGATGTTGAGGTTAGTGATCGTGATGATTGCAACAGCAAGGGCGACAACGGCAATAGAGATGGTAATGATGATAGCTATGGAAAATGGTAGGGTAGCTTCACAAGTCCTTGCACCCGTAACCACACAAGTAAAAGGAAAAAAAAAAAAACAAATAAAATATAATGATTATATACTGGTATCATTGTGGTTAATCAATGCATAATTTTTCGTTGCACTAAGAGATTAATACATTTTCCTCCCTCTCCGGTAAACCTTACAATGAGAGAAACCCGGACAGCACCACGAGTTTTGTATGTTGGCCTTCCATCAAACAATGTTCTGGTATAAAAGATAAACATTAATAAGCAACACGTGTGTCAAATATTTCGTTTAAATGGCTTAGAATTGTGATGGCCGTAATGAAAATAGATGTAGTATGGTTTGGGTGGCGTCTAGAGCTGTGAAATAAGGCAATAGNAGAATTGTGATGGCCGTAATGAAAATAGATGTAGTATGGTTTGGGTGGCGTCTAGAGCTGTGAAATAAGGCAATAGCTCGGACACGACACAATAGGTATAAACGACGAACTGCTGTACAGACAAAACATGTAGAGCAGTAGACAACATAACATACAATGATATTAGTGATATCATTAGTGCCNGAACTGCTGTACAGACAAAACATGTAGAGCAGTAGACAACATAACATACAATGATATTAGTGATATCATTAGTGCCATGTTAGTTTAGCAGTATTGCGACATGATGTTACAGTATTTCAACATTCACATTGTAATATTTTCGTTATTTTGGATGTCAGTTTTTCCTTTATCGATATTTGAGAAGAAGTTTCTACTTTTTGCTGCAAGATTTACGATTTTAATTTCTGCTATTAAATAACTGTATCTATGATATCGTTATTAGCGACGTTTGCTGTGTATCGCCTTCGATTTTCATTAATGTGCGGAAGAGAGACTCGATATCGCTTTGGTCAGTGTGTATCGAAACGGTAGTGGATGACCCAACGGCCGGCTTATTACGGCGGCTGCGAGGGCGGAAGTACTCATGAACCTGCAGTTNGAGACTGATCGATACTGCAGCGGCGCGGAGATGCAGCGGCGTCGCCCACTGTCTGGCGTGCCCCGGCCGCCCCCTACCTCCATCCCCTTTATCCAACGTGAGTGCCGCCTGCCCTCAGTCAAGGTCGTCCTACACCCTCCCCGTCTTTCATTCCTACTTCCGCGAGTTTATAGCGGGCACGGAAATTCCGCCCTTCCTGTTTGTTTTCGTCTACGAATGACTGTATAATTTTGTTGCCTAAGGAACACAGGGGCCGCGGTGGTGTAGTGGTTATACAATTCGCCTCCCACCAAGGTGAACCGAGTTAGATTTCCGGCGGGGCCGTTCCCGGATTTTCGCATGTGGGAATCGTGTCGATCCCCGAGAAAACCCGCTGACCAGCGGCATCGTCCGGCACGATTCCCACTTGGCGAAAACCCGGAATGAACCGACCGGGGATTGAACCAGGTTCGCCTTGGTGGGAGGCGAGCCGACTAACCCGCTCAGCCACCGCGGCCCCAAGAACCATTTAAGAAGAGAAAGAAAGTCGGCCGGGGAACCGCTGTATATTGCAAGGACCCTCATGCAGATGAATGGCGGATGTCATCGCGGATAGCGCAGGTCGTCAGTGCAATCCCGGGGTTTATTACCACGCGCTCAACCATCACAGTGATACTACTTCCGGTGCTAGGAATAGGTAATTAACTCGCGTCGTGTTTCTCCCTGAATGAGATCAGCNCCGGTGCTAGGAATAGGTAATTAACTCGCGTCGTGTTTCTCCCTGAATGAGATCAGCCAGGACTACGGCGTGTGTGTCTCATTCATTTGTAACTTAAGTTGATGGAGAATTCATTTCGTTACAATATAAACATTCTATGTTCCGCGTTGAACCTTTGAATCATCCTAAAGGAAACTGGTATAGTCTATTCGCGGTTTCTTCACACTTTTTGAATCAAACCATTCGGAAATCACCACATGTATGACCTGTTTGTAGTTTCGTTAAATATTCCATGTATCACTAATTTTTATACTTGTGTTAACATAAAGGTAATTTATTTTTGGTTCTTGGTTTTTACTTACCTATTTTCTTTCTGTGAATTATAATATTTGGTTCATAATTAATACGAATTAAAACAGAGAAAGCAGGTGTGTTCGTAATGCTTAATAATAAATAGTTCTTATGCAAAATATAATTGAAGTGATTGCGCACGAATGCGGTGCGTGGTCCCTTTGTATGTAATTTTCTATTCTTGCCTAAGCTTTGTTAGCATTAGGCGGAGAAATATCCTGGAAGTAGAACTTGAGTAGGGCTTCAGAAAAGTTGGAAGTAACCGTAAATGGACTGTACTTTATTAAATCAACGAAATAAAATGTTATTCGTGTTGGTTGGTGTTACACATTCCTAATTTTTTATGACGTTACTGTACACCAATAAGAAAAATCCTAGTTTGCAGAACAGAAGCTGTGGTGCGCCGGCATATATGGTTCTTTGTCACACTGATTTAAAAGACAAACAAAAATGCAATTTCTTATGAAACGTAAAGGAATTTAAAATGTCATTCTTGGAAAGCTTTGAGAAAAACCCAAACAAAGTCAATGACAAGACAAGTGCATATAGTACCGAGTGTTTGCATATGTTCATTTAAGTGAAAATTATTATTGATCATAAGTAGCGGAGAGTACACAAAGAAAACCAAACCACTAAAATAAAATTGTTTAATAATACCCATAGCGAAAATAATGTTCTGCAGTATTCATTATAATACGAGAGCAAAAAAATTTACGAAACATTTATAACAACAAAAACATGAACCAAAATTATTGGAAAATAAAAAGAACGTCAAAATTTTGGTCTGTTACTTGCGCATAAAGCAGTTATTATGTTTATCGCTATTGCCTGTTATGATTAGAGCTTTTGCTTGACACGTTCTCCAAATTAACTGCATCGGGGCGGAGACGGATAAAGGCGTTATATTGTGTTACAGATTTTAACCTCTAAACGCTGGAAATTAAAACTCAGTCTCACGTTCTGTATTAGGAAATGTTCCGTTCAGTTTCAATATCTGCACTTACACCCACATGTTTAAGTTGTGATTTCGTAGATAAAACCTTATTATTAATTTTTTTAATGCCATATACCGGAAGGTTAATTGGAGGAGGAGGCTCATGATTACTCTTAAAATTACATTGCTTATCTTAATTTTAAATAGACAAGCCCTTTTATATGATTAAAATACTTTTACTAATTTGAATTAAATCTAATTGCACTAAAATTGGTTAGAGGAAGTATTCAAACTTCTCAAAGTACTTTTTTACATAACCAGTGTTCTAACCTCAAATGCTATCCACGTCATTCATGATAGTCGTATTGGCATAAAAACAGCCCAATGTTGGAACACGAAGTGGCTAGTGCGCACCTNCCCCCCTCTGCAGGACCAACAGCTGTGCTGTTCCAGAGTACCTACAGATCTGCAACTATATTTTCGTGGAAATCACAGATAAGGAACGAAATGCTACTGTCATTGCAAGCAGTATATATGAAAGTATATCATGTTATTTGATTTCGTCTTGAAGCTGAAAATATTTAAAATGATTTCTTCCTTGAAACACTCAGTACGTATATTGTTGCAAATGTTGTCAGCAATATTTTTTTACGTATCACTTGATTTGGTATCGTAATCAATGATCTGTAGACTTTGTGTTTTGGTATGCTGAAATAACAACGATTCATAACCTATAAGAGTAGCACTGTTACCCAGACGGAAGATCATTGGGCACTGAGCGTCGCATTGCACAGAACCAGCCAAAAATAAACTTAATGTGCGTTATCTACACAATTGTGTACACTCGACTTGAATGGGTTGAAAAGGCAATGCTCATGAGTTGCAAACTAACTTACTCGAACAGTACACCTGTGGGAATAATGTCTGTAATATCTTCTCAGTTATGACCAACTGTACAAAAGTAAATTGTACGCGGTGTACATATCGTTCGAGGTTCTCAGGTTTTCTTGTACTAAAGCTGGTAGGTTTTATTTTTATCCGTAGTGCCAGCCGTCACGTCGAGAAAATTTCCCTTATTCAAGCACCTTGCGTCATAGTTTCGAAGTGAGAAATACCCCGGCTGTACGTAACTGTCGAACACGGAACCAATCAGCGCTGTTACAACCGCAGATGCTCTGCCGTGTCTCAACAACAGGAATTATCGTCGTAAGAATATTTTCTTGCGCATTCTCGGCAGAAATATTGCACTCACTTTTGTGTCCATTCACCTTTCCCAAGCCGAAAAAGTTGCGCAGTTACGAAACAGTAATTTCGCCGACCACGCACTCAGAGTGAAACACGATCTCTCGAGAAATGTTACCAGTCTTGTCGGATCCCGTAAGTAACCTGCCAATGCTAATTTTTTTTTATCAGCCGAGAAAGTTTTTCGAGTAAGTAAAAACAGGTGATGTGTGGCCGTTTATTAAAACTGAGGCAAATTTAGCGACCACGAAATTACACAGGCATGTCTGACGGCCAAATAAATTACGACATCCATAAACAGAATGGATTAACGGGTTATAAGACTAGAAATAATAACANAGGCATGTCTGACGGCCAAATAAATTACGACATCCATAAACAGAATGGATTAACGGGTTATAAGACTAGAAATAATTAACAAAAATGATATTTAAAGAGTGACACAAAATTGTATATTGATGATATTGCTGTGTTAAAATTTGATATGAACGGGACGAGATATTTACCTACTAAACACTGTTATGTAAGTAGGTAATTTTGAAACAGGTGCCCTTCAGTCTAAATTTTAAATCAGTAGTTTAAGGCAGTACCATATTAATGCTTGAAAATGGCTGTATTGCGACTGCGTGATAGCTAATCAGCAGTATTCAGTGGCAATCGGTACGTTATGAACAATAAATTCATAATGTGTTGTAACGTCCATACTTGTATGTGGGTGGGAGGGGGATGGTCAGCGGACATATTACCTAAATCTGTGGCATCTTCGCGGTTAATTGGACATTTTTGAAAGCCCTGTTTAGGATCTGTTTTTATAACCCCATTTTCTACACTTTCGCAATATGTAACATTAACATTGTCATGGCCCCCGAACTCTGTTCATGCGTCCATCAAGAGAAATTGTGTAATTGTTAATATCGTTAATAAGTTATTAATACGCCAGTTGCAAATCTCAAGTGCACAAAGTAACCATACACTAAATGAAATTAATTTAGTACCCATAAATTTTAACTTCGCCTTTTTTATACAACGTTAAGACATCCAGATACTTTCCTAATGTACCGCTGCCGGCATTCTGAGAGAATACCGGTAGCTGTATCCGTCAAAACATTTGTAGGTAGTAGAAGGAATTTTTTTTTTCAGAGGGAGGCATGACTTGGGCGGATACGAGCCTGGAACCGCCAGGTCCGAACGCCCTTAGGCATACTCAGTCAAGACGGTCGCCTGTGAACTACATGCCCCACTGTAGATCAGTGGCAATATTATGTTGATTCCGTGAACTCGTGTCACTGAAGTAATCGACAGCAGGGATTGGCACCGAAATTGAACTGGATATGAAAATTATGTATCCGGTATTAAATTTCATCCCGAAGTTGCTGAACTGAAAAAAAGAAATAATTCGTTCGTGTAAAAATTAGTTCAGAAAAATATTTCAGTTCAGATCCCTTCGGACTTGAATAGCAATTGAAACCACAGCTATATCCGGGCACGGAATTGAACTGGAGTATGCGAAGGGCATTCCACAGGACTGAAATTCGTAAAGTAATTTAATTTCGATGCATGTCCGGATTTAAATTAGACAATGTTCCCCCAATACTCCGAACTGAAATTAAATATTCCGTGTGGCTATAATAAATGCGAAGGCTGAAATTGAACTGATTTGACCGAAAATCCAACTTTCCGGAATGTAATTCACAAAGTGGTTTCATTTCGGAATATGTCCGAACTTAAAGTAGTCAATGAGCCCCAAATTTTCAGAACTGAAAATAAATGTTGTATGTAGAAGTACTTAATATTAGCACTATATCTGAACTAATTTTACTGAAAATACTGCTTCACGAACTGTTATTCGCAAGGTGGCTTCATTTAAGTTCTAGTCTGAACTGAAACTAGACAATGACCTCCAAATTAACCGAACTGAAAATACATTTTGTATGGGAAAATAATTTATACAGAAACGAAAGTTGAACTGATTTCATTGAAAATCCATCTTTCTGGGCTGTAATTCACAAGATGGCTTCATTTCCGTTCGAGCACAAACTTAAACTAGACAATGACCTCCTAATATCCCGAACTGAAAATAGATTGTCTGTGTGGAAGTAGTTATGACAAGAACAAAAATGGAACTGATTTTACATAAAAGCCGGCTTTCTGGACTGTAATTCACAAGGTGGCTTAATATAAGTTCAGAACCAATCTTAAATTAGACAATGATTCACTAACTTTAAACAGAAAATAAATAATATGTGATTATTATTTAATGTTACGATTTTAATTATTAGACGGGTCTAGCCAGTTTTAGCAAAGGGACCGGGAATGCGGTTTGGTGCTGTGTCCGCCGTGTTGGATGATGTCATGGTGGCCATAATATGGCGGCCATCGTACATGTCCTTGATTTTGGATTTTCGGCCATCCTGTTTTTTGTCAATAAAAAGTTATTAGAGCCAAACAGGATCTAAATAGTCAGTGAAATACATCACACTGTGTTTTTTTCCTAACGAGGTTCTCTATATGTACAGTATGTGTGTAGATCACACTTTATGCAGCGGTTAATAATCTCACGCCATTTTCGATTACGAGTGAATTGGGATACAAAGCATATTCTATCTGCACAGTAACCATCTTTGCGTAGCAACATTTAACTGTTTTATTTGAAACAGAACTGTCAGAAATATAAATTTGCGAATCTTGTAGTGAACTGTTAAAATAACATATTATAACAATGGTGAGGTCATTTGTTTATGTTTCGTTTTCCAACAAACCTGAATTTTTATTCACATTTTAATATATTCCAGTAGCATTACAACTAGAGATGCTCAGTTAACACAATCAGTTTATACATTCTATATTTTTTAGTTCGGGAGCTAATCGACAAATAGTTGACAATCTCCATAGAAGAAAGTGTTACGTGGATTCAGTAACATAAACAATATAACAATACAATGGTTTGCGTAATTTTTTCGAAGGGGTAGAAATGAAGAAGCTAAAAATCTGTAGACACAGTGTTAAAAATGGTTGCAAGCAGTCCATTATCCCGAGGAGTTCATCTACTCTTTCTTGCCTTTAACAACACAAGCTTATTCTTACCGTTGTTTGTCCTTTTAGCTTTAACATAAGGAAATAGTGATCCCTGTTATTCTTATATTATTTTTAGATAACAATTATAATCCATCAACTTTGGCAAGATATTCACAACAAAAATAATGGTAATGAATTCGATAATTTTTTAGACATAGCAAATAAAATTAATCTTTTTTAAAATGTCAGTTATCCTGAGATGAAAAACAGGCTATTAATTCAACGGGACAATTTTATAGAAACATACTACTAAAAATGCAGATAAAAAAAGTTGGCGAGAGCATATATCTAATAGGATGCTCTAAATACTAAACTCTGTAAACTCGGAAGGTCACTGACGCCATGAACTGACGCGTACGCTAACCAAGCGTACGAGACAATAGAGAGGGACGAGTGTACAGAGAGCGAGAACTCGCAGGGTTGCCAGGTGTACATATCCGTGTGAGTCTATGTCTGGAATTTATGACAACCCATTACTTCACGCAGCGTGGCGCGTGGCGAGTGGCAAGGCATTTTCATTGCCCCTGACCACGCGGAAAAAGACATCAAGCAAAAATCTGTCATATCCACGGCGAAAACACGTTGAAAGTGAAGTGGCTCGATTTTGCGTTGTAAAGAAAGCGGGAAATCAGTTCAAGTATCTTTTATTTCTTGCATGCATGCCGACTTACGTACATATCTGCTAAAGGCTGTTCACGGTAAAGTGAGCACTTTTGAGGCCCTAGTTACTTTTTTCTTTCAGCCATTTTTTAAACTTTAGCCACTTTTTAAAATAAATATGGCCATGCGAGTAATAAACACAGTATGTATATTCCACCGCAATCTGAGTCTAAGGCTAAAGTAGTATATATTTATTGACTGTTATTCCAAATGAAAGGGCTTTCAAAAATGCTCAATTTACCGTGAGTGGCCTATAAAATGCAGCCAACCACGGCGTGGGCAGATACACGCCAACTTACAAAATAAAGCTCTTGGCAAGGGGTTTGTGCAGTTTCTTCAGAGACCTTTTACCAGTTCATGCGCTATTGCAAGAGACCTACGAAATACTTTTAAAATCACTGTCACCAGTGACAGTGAGAAGAGTGCTCAGCAATAGGTGACTATAGCGCAAGAACACCGCAGAAGTAATCTTACGTATGCAAATGTATTTATAAGAAGAGACACAACTTCGCGAAGGTATATTTACAGCATGGGGATGATTACAGGACTGATGTTACATTGCCAGATGAGAGTACATTAAACATTTTCGGTCATGACAGTCCGTGAAAAGTGTGGAGAAAAACCAATAAAAAAATAAATCCCCAACATCCTCGTCCTACCGTCAAGCATGGTGGTGGTGGTTCAGTTATGGTGTGAGGGTGCATGAGTGCATGTGGTGTAGGTGAACTGGCGTTTATGGATGTACGATTGGATCAATATAAATATATTGACCTGTTGAAACATAATTTGCGACAAAGGGCCTCATAACTTGATGTAGTAATATAAATTTTACCAGGATAATGGCACTACGCAGAAATCCTATGCAAAACAAATATGACTGCTGTATAATTGTACTCGTGTAATATAAATTCCACTCCAATCCTCCGACTTAAACCCAGTAGAGTATCTTTGGGTATACTTAGACATAAAGCTACGAAAACATCATATTTCAAGCACATGGGACTTGAAGGAGAAAATCTTTCATGAGTGTAACAGTATCCCTTCCAGTGTCACCCAAACGCTAGTTAAGCCAATGCCAGCGAGTTTGAGAAGCGTTATGAAGCAAATGGAGAATTTGTTTGGTTTATGTTGATGTACGAAAACTTTTGTTCTTCGTACGAAGGTGTATGAACACTTCAGATTCGGAAAACGTGCATTTATTTACATTTGTGTAATGTATTGCTTTGTTTCTTTTATAAGGAATGTTATTTATTTGTTGTATTTGATGAAATGGAATACAAAATACAGCTGGACGCATACATTTGAGTCAACGTAATTGCTTATTGCACGGACTTCGTGAAAGGAGCAGGACGTATGAACATTTGTGATCGTCACTGTATATATGCAATAACATTTTTAGGGCCTGAGATATTTGAAAATCCATTCCGTCGTATTCTTCAAACACAAGTACAATTTAGTTACATTCGCAATTTGACCTTACTTTATTTCTCACAATCTGAACAACTTTAAGCCAGTAGAGACCAGTGACTTCAGACTGAATAGACACAGATATGCCCATCACTGAACTCTAGAATTTTTCCTGTTTGAAAAAAAAAAATTATTAAAGCATTTTAACTGTATAACGTCGCGTATATTCGGTCACGGNCCAGTGACTTCAGACTGAATAGACACAGATATGCCCATCACTGAACTCTAGAATTTTTCCTGTTTGAAAAAAAAAATTATTAAAGCATTTTAACTGTATAACGTCGCGTATATTCGGTCACAGACAAAAGTATAAGGACAGTGGTAGATAGCAATTAGTAAAATTCGTAAATGAGCTTAGCCTAAAGACAGAAAATAGGAAATCAGCTGTGTTTAATTTTACTCAGTGAGGTACAATATGACACAGAAAACAGACAACTTAAACCACGGTATCACTACATAAGACTATATCATCTGTCTCTAGTTCTTATAAACACTGGACATACATAACTATCAGCACATCAGCGTATTGTAGCAAAGTGTTGATCGGTGTTCATTACTCAGTTCTTTGTTGGCTTCCCTTTTCTGGGAACTACTTCCATCAGTCTATTTACCTCTGAATGAACCAGTTTTCTTGTAATGTCTCGCCAAATGCTATTACACTTTGGTAGAAGCACCTCGTTTAATTGTGTTTTTCTGGAAACATATATTTTTCTGGAATATATATTATATAGCGAGGTGCTCTGTGGAGGGTGGTGACTTTTGATCGAAAACGGGCTGCAGTACAGAAGAGCACCTTCCCCATAATTTGTTTTTCACAAACAAATATGTCTCAAGGGGGATCCTACAAGCATCGTGCAAGTGAGAATGTTCACCTAGGCTTATCACCATGTTTTAAGGCTGTTCAAGTGCCTAAAATTTTTTTCTGCATTCTTAAGATATTTGAGCGGTTTTGCGATACAATATCAATAACTATTTAATAAAAATGCCAAATCAGTTTTAAAATAACTTTAGCACACTTTTTTAGTATCATTATCAGCATTTTAACCTTAAAATTGTGCCAAACAAATCTCAAGTGGTTTTTGAAGATTTAGAAACGCCAAAAAGAAATTTCTTTGAAGTGTGACATTTTGTTCGTCTGCGATTAGGGTTTGACTTTTATAGCTATTTTGGATTTAAATTTTATTATAAAACTTAACATGAAATTATGGCCGAACCACTGGAAGAAATCCCATTAAATTTTTCATCTAATTTATTGGTATTAACAATTAACTTGAACTGTAGCCAAACATGATAATTATGGAAATTTTTTTAATTTGTATGCCAATACAAACAAATGAGAAATTCCTGTATTTTCCGTCAATAAATTTTGTAAATTAATTTTCCATGGGTTTTGTTAATTTTCATCAATTTCCTGTCTGAGGCAATAACACAGAATTATAAAATATCCTAAAAATTTCGAAAATCATTTTTGGCACTTGGAACACCCTCAAGTTCTTCTCGCTGGCGCCACGCGTGCTGTGACGAGCGGTCGTAAATAGGAAGGACGCGCGTCCCATGGAAGTAGCAGCCCCCCAGGTGGGCGGGCCCGTCGACGCCGCCCGCGAAGTGGGACGCCCGGCGGTCGGAGCAACCCTCGCCCCGTCTGTCGCGGAAGGACAGATCTCGCCCGCAGACATAATATACCGAGCCAGACGCTGTAATCTGCCCCCCCTCCCCCACTCGCAAGCAGGTGCGCTCTGACCGCGCATGCGCGGGATGTGGCGTCGATAACGAGATTAGTGGCGTCGCGGGCTCGCTCGCTCGGAGCTCCCCGGCACTGCAGCCCCCGCGAGGTGCCGCCGCCGACGTCGTACTTGCCCCCTCGGGAGACGTCGTCTATGTACGTGCCACCCTCCGCTGGCTCTCAGCCATAGAGTAGATAAGTACACAGACGCGAAACGGCGTGGCGGTTCTTTTGATGCGGCCGTACCCATTATCTGATTGATAGGACCACCTGCTTTTCGCGAAAAAGATCCCAAGACTACTTACTTGTACACCAAAACACGTTTGTTAAGAACCAGTATCGCGGTTGGATATTTTTAACTCGCACGCGTCTTGATGTCTGCTCGCGAATCACAGACGTACAGTATCGGAGTAACTTAATTCTGATTGGCCAGTCAAGTAAGAAAATGCCTTCTCACAGAGACACGTCGCCAAAAAGCAAAATAATACTGCTAGTATGCCCGCAGGGTATTGAAATCTAGTATGTGCGGAAATCGTTTCACGAAAACATGTGGCCTCCCATTGGCTACGCTAGGCTCTGGGAACGGGCGTAGTATCTTATTGGCTACTGCATAATGCAAAAGGTTTATTGTTAGCTGGTCTGCCGGCTGGCGAGTAAGTTACCTGGCGCTGATTGACGAACTACGTTCTAACATCTATTGACGCCATTTTGCTGGCGTGTGCGGCTGTTGTTCGCGGTATAAGCGGCCGTTTCGCCTCTTTATTCTGTAGTACTCTGTGGCCCGGGCTAGATTCCAAGCGGTGTCTTCACGCATGTGGGGTTTTTAGCCAGACGTTACCGTTGGTCGGAGGCTTTTCTCAGGGTACTTTTATTACTTTCGTCCATGCATAACGTCGCTACTCCATCCCCATTAGCACGTAAGACGTTTTTGTTGCGCACAGTCATCTGCTGGCTCCGTATCGTATGCTTCCTTTGACCGGGTAACACGCTTAGGACGCTCGCCTACCTGAACTTATTACGGTTTCGTGATTGACTGTACACATTCGGAAACCCTGTTTAGTTTCATAGTCTTCCGCTTTGGAGAAATATTAACATTTCCGTGAGTCTTAAGGCAGAAGGAGAGTGACGTCCAATATAACACAACACCCAACTGTCAAACGTGCAAAACTCATTAAAAGGCAGTATATCTACACACTACCAAAGTTGTCAGAAAAAGTACTATTTATGTTGCATATGAAATAAGAATACATACATTTTGTAACACTGTAAAAATATGTTGCTAAATTTACTTATTCGAGTGTTTTTTTTTATATTTTAACAACAATTTTTAAAAATCTAAATTTAGTTTATTTTCATTCTGGATGCGTTTGAAACTACGTTCTACAAGAAAATCTTCAAGTAAAGCAGTCATAATAATTACCATTGTTGTATGTAAGAAAATATTAGTACTAACTTTAAAAATTATATTTTTGATCATTTATATTTCCTATGTTCATTTCGTGGTGAAAATTGAGTAAATATAATAGACAATTGAAAATATTTGTAAATATTATTACTATTTTTATTACAAATAACCAGAGTAATCATTATGATGGCATTACAGTGTTATAAAAGTATGCATTCTTCTTTCATATGTAGAGTTAGTGATTTTTCGCGAAAAAAAATATTAATACACGGTAGACTCCAACGCTGTAAGTACCGATCAGCAGTTTGTCTATTGCCATTGGTTGCTGTCTGCTTAAGGGGCCTCCCTAGTTAAATTTCGCATGTAAAATCAGTTTTTTGCGCGTAAACCTGTATCTCGATAAATAATAGTTCTGGGAACACGATATTTTTCCAGGAAAGGTTAAAATTATTTATCTAGAGCCGTCCCTTTTTCACTTTTTGGTATTGCATGTTTTTAAAGAGAAAAAAAATAGTGTAGATTGTAAAAACTCTCATATTTAGAGCTCGCCTGCGCAGTTTCCTTACACGGAAATGGAAAAGCACAAAGTGGCATTTGTAGTTTAATCCTTTGGCTAGCATAGCTTGTAATAATATTCCAGTGTTACACATCTAATTTCCGAGAAATTCGACATTCCTGAAACGTCTGCTGGATAGTTGTAAGGGCCCGTCATATGCTGCTTCGTAACGGCGAGGATGGTTAACACCCGAGCATGGCTTGGTGCCACGACTAAGAGGGATGAGACACAGTCCGTGATGGCGCGTGGAGGGGTGGAAGAACGGGAAGAAAGCGCACAAGCCGGTTACCTGATATAAGGGTGGGAGGAAGAAATGCGTGAGTGTATCCTTTGTTTACGTTTCTGAACTGTTCGCGACAATGTTTGTGGGCGAAAACGATGGACGGGAGTGTCGAAAGTAAGTACCGAAGAGGGAATAAATCGAAACTGCGTCTGAATTCAAAAAGAATAAAGGTAGTGGCCTAAATAAATTTCATCAACAAAGGTAATTTACAGTTTTGCTTTAGTTCCGATGAGGTTGAAGCGAAGTCGAGACAGAGTTGCTGCGGAAAGCATGGTGGACGAAGCGGGAGTACCTAGAAAAAAACCACTTACTGATGGCAACATCCGCCACTTTCTCCACATGCGAAAATCCAGGGTNGACAAGCTTAGCTGCTAGTATTAATTTATGTGTATAGACATACATGTTCTAATATTTCATAATCTTATATTATTTAAGTTAAATATTAACATTTGAAAATGGAAATATATATTTTTACAAAATTTAATTTCTTAAGATTTAGGGGGTACTTATAGGTTCCAGAACAAAAACAGTTATTTTCGTAGGAGCTCGCAACTAGTATTGCTCTGTATGTGATCGCAAAACGGAAGAAGAAGCATAGGTCGCGACTCATTAGTGCGCCAAAAACTGGGTTGGACCATCGTCAGCAATGGAACAAAGCATAATTGTCGAAGGATTCTTGCAGAGTATAAAACACCATAAGTTAATTGGTGACGGTGACTTCACGGTTCACAGAAAATTGACTGTATGCCTTATGGTCCCACACTTACAGTTCAAAAAATGGACAGTCTTAACCATGCTTTACGAAATTACACAAAGTGCGTGAAGTGTGCAAAAACAACAAACTGGGTGATGCGCACTTAAAAAAAAATGTTCTCAGAGAAATACCAAGACTCAGAACAACTATAATTTCAGCATTTAAGCACAGGAAAAATGTAATCAATGTTTCCGGACACTTGAAAGTTGCAGAGTTTAAAAAATACATATGGAACAGTGTTAGTCATATTTTCGGGGACCATTCGAGCTGCAGCGAGAATTAATACTTCGGTGATGGTTCTTCTAAACAGGGGAAAGTGAATATTTTTTACCATTGTTGAAAGAAACATGCATTTTCGACGAACTACAAAATGCAGTTCAACGTGTTGCGATTAATGCCTCCAGTTCGATCCATGATGTTGATAAAAATGTTTCAGAGCTTTTCAATTCAATTGTTGCTAAAACAGCCGGAGGAAAAAAAAACCTAATTTTTTCTTTTGATCGGTTTTACCAGACAATATGACATCAGGTGGATTTTTCCATTAATGTCTAATCAGACTCGCGCAGAATCACAAGACCTCGGTGAAGAAAAGTCCATGCTTCCACATGAAAAGATTTATTGAAAGGCACAAGAAAAGGATGAAAAACAACAACTGTCACCGACTTTGCTTTAAAGAAAACAAAAAAAAAAACAGTGGATCCAAATATTGCAAAGAAAATTGTGATTATGGTCTTGTTGCATCGGTGATTGAAGAAGCTTGAAGCTTAATTGCTTGAAGCTTAATTTGTATCTACTTGTATCCTATACAAATAACTGTACATTTAAGTGATTTGGTATGAATTAAATTTTACTTCTCTTTAGTCATAATATCGGCAGTTGCTGAAGATTACAGTTACCTGTTTATAACAGTTTAAATGATAAATAAGGTTTAACCACAAACAAACTGCGTTTTTTAAAATCTTTACTGAGGCTTATTAGCACCAACCCTTTAAAATCTACTAGGGCGCTGGCTTTATACCCTGTCTCGGCTAAAAATGCCGCTTATTGACAGTTGGGAGGCAAACAGATTTTAACAATCTTTGAACAGCACCGGGTTCGTCAAAACCATTCTGTGTCAAATTGACTATACAAACACAAAGAGCACGGCTTTCTTGTGTCAAAAGAGTTCAGGTGTAAGAATGTCATTGAAACCACAACACTAGCGCTACCTTAGAGCTGTCAAAAAAGGGCCTTCGTATCTGAGTTGGAGCATACAGCCATTCCCGAGGCACGGGTAAAAAAAATCCACTGCTTTGGCACCGAATATAACCCAAGCCTCTAGTTGGATGGATGGATGCGCAGACTGAGAAATGATTGAAAATACAAAACTTGATCGAACAACTTTCAATATATAAATATATATAAGTAACACCTCATTTTACTACAGGCAACGTCTTTACCCAGACCTTACGCGAATAAATTCACGGGACTATTCAGGCTTAGAAGCAGCTTTCATAAAATAAAAGACTGGCCGGGGTTGAAATAAATACTCGTTCAGTCTATAACTAAACCTGCATTTTTCAAAATACCGCACTGAAAGAGACANAGACTCACTGCTACCTCCTCCCACGACCTCTGTGCTGGCAGTCAGAGGGGGGTTAAAGATAATGGGAACCAGGGCTTGCCGGGGAGACCCAGCTTGCTTTAACATCTAAGCGAGCTTGGCTTATGAACGGCAGTTTTATGGGTGTGGAGGGAGGGGGTAAGCCTCTCTTTTCCGCCGCAATTCAAATGCAAGACAACTGGGTGGATAAGAGCCCTCTCCAGGGCTTGTACTACCCTACAGTGTTTTTAAATATATATTGTCTTGTAATCGTTTCGCAAAATTTCACTACCCCTGTTCATATGCAACATAAATCGTATTTTTGTGACAACTTTGATAGCGTGTGTACTACTTTTTTTTTTTTTGTATGGTGTACAGTCTAGTACAATGTTTCATTGAAGCCACTCTCCTACCTTAATGACAAGTACTTATTCGTTTATCACTGATAAATTGCTAGGAACTTATAAAATTATTCTTGTACTCCAACTATAACTTTCTTATTTTAAATTTAAAAAAAAACGTTTGTAGCTATTGATTTTTGACATGTACACTATTAACAAGACGTTAAAATGCAACACTACCTTAAATGATTTGCTGCCAACCATTGTTTTCTTTGAACAAAGAAGCATTTTCTAGCAGGGATATTCCAAAACTCTGATTTCAAAACGCGCATGCGTAATTGCGAACTGGCCATATCTAGCGCCAGAATTTCGTTCGAGTTAAAATTTACAAAAAATTTCGCCATTAAAGGGTGATATTAAAAAAACACCTTTTAAACGTGAATACTTACAGAAAATCGAAGAAAATAAAAAAATTATTCCACGACAGATTACTACCAACAGCACGGAGACAGTATTGTTTCCACGTCTGAAGATGCAATAAACAGATACGATTGTAGATTCTAGAAAAAATTCATAAACAAAATTGTATATGCTGTAAAAAAGTGAATACCTCAAAACATGCGGAGCATCGCTATCATCATAACACGTAATACAAATCATTAAATAAAGAAATACTTCCGAAAATTAACAAATCAAACATGCCAACTACTTCATGTTTTTGCAACTACAAGAAATTACAGAAGAAAATCTTAAGAACATCTTTGTACATTTTTTCCCCTGCCAGTTTTCGGTGGTCCATTTTTCAAGTAGTAGCATCTAGCAGGCTACCAGTTGGAACTTTTCTTGAATTAATTTGCTTTTAGAGCCAAGATGGATTGACGAGTATGCGGTTTGCAGATTTATTTCACCGGTGTTGATCAGTTAGTATACCGTAACTACATAGTTCTGCTTCAGTTTAGCATATTGTAAATACATAATCCTCGTCAGCATTTGCTTGTTCTTGGTTAGGTTAATCAGACGCTTGGGGAACCAGTTTCTGAAAAAAAAATTCCCTTGCTCTATCTAATTGCATGCANCATAATCCTCGTCAGCATTTGCTTGTTCTTGGTTAGGTTAATCAGACGCTTGGGGAACCAGTTTCTGAAAAAAAAAATTCCCTTGCTCTATCTAATTGCATGCATTCTAACGAGAACACACGACTGGCATATCTACTGTAATGTTGGAGGAAAATTATGAAGAGTAGTTCAATGTTTCATTATCTTATTAAAATTGTAATATTTCAACAGTAGAGGGAAAAAAAGGTAGGGTGCGCATACGAGCTGTGTATAGTCACTCCGTGTTCTAACGCTGGACTGCCTCACTGTCAATCGCTGTCAAAACAAACATGGATAGGATTTGAGGTTAGAGCAATGTTTATGCAAGTAAGTGGTTTGATATGTTTATAAACTTCCTCTTATCTAATTTTAATGCAACTATAATATAATCAAGTCAGTAAAAGTATTTTACTCCTAAGTATAAAAGGGTGGGTCTGATGAAAATTCATTACTTTTGACCATGTGACTCTTACAGTTGCACTGGCGATGAGTGATTCAATGATAGGGACATGTTTGTGGATGGTTTAAACTGGTGAATAGTGATATTTTTATTGGTTTATTTTCTTATGTATACATATTATGTTTAAAATTAGCATTGCCGTTCATAATTATGTAAGCAAAAGTTTCACGTGGTCAATACGTCAACCCATAGTTGCAAATGATTAGGTCCGCGGTTAATTTTTACATAAAACAGAAGGATATAAATTAAAAAAAAAAGCACGATTTTCAAAATTGCTTATAGTTTCTCTAGAACCGACAGTAGTTTCACTTATTTTTCATGGCTGATTCTAATATAGCGACCCCTTAAACCTGAAATGAAGATTGCGAATTGTTAGGCGTCTGAAGACGCAGTGCGTTTTAATAGAGGATATTTTGCACAAGAGTGACTCAATCAATAGTTAATTAGAAATAAATCACCTGACGGTGATTTAAATACGAATTTTGCGTTCCGAAATCACGACGGTGTTCTGAACTACGTTACAGGTATATAATACATCATTAAGTGCATTTTCGTGAAATGGCTTTATACACTGCTAGAGTTAAGAGATTTCGGCTGCTCTTAACATTTATATCTTGAGAGCCGATGAGTGTAAAGCGAGGTGAGTATGGAGTAGCGCCGGAATGAAAGAGTGGGGTAAACAGGAGATCACCGAGAAAACACGCCAACCAGTGGCGGCAAGATTCCCACGTGCGAAAATGCGGGAGCGACCCCGCCGGGAATCTAACTCAGTTCGCCTGGGTGGGAGGCGAACCGAGTAGTCTAGCCACTACACCGCCGTGTCTCTTGTATGCACTGTTAGAAAGAGCTGTTTCAATTTTTTTTTTAATGTGCTTGTTTAAACAGCGACAAACGTGACAACTGAACAAAATCCGATAAACAGCAAAACTGTTTTGGGATGGAGTGAAACTTTTGTTGGTTCAAAAAAGCTGCTTGTTTTTAGTTGGCACTATTCAGACTTCGCAGTGTTACGTCAGTGTTACTTTCGGTGTAGTAAGAGTCGAAAACTTACACACATTTAAACGTTCGTGCTCCTTTTGTTTTTTGACCACACGTTATTTGGTATTTTGTTATGCCTGTTAGTGCTGAAGCCAGCAATAAATCCGCAGTTTACTATCTACGAGCCGATCGCGTACGAAATCAGTTTAAAATAAAAGTTGCTCCTCACATATCTACGCCACATCCGTCGAACCGGAAACAGTGACTTCAGCACTAAACGGGCTTTCCACTGTTGCGCGTTCGCGAGATCATGGTGACGTCACCGTGCTCGTGGGTACTACGAGACGATGTCCATTTTCTCACGATCCGGCCTTTTCCACGCACGACCCGCTTGCACAAGAAGGCGCTCTAGGCGGCGTTCCAAAATTTTACTCTGCAAGGAAACTTTTCTCTTCGGCTGTCCCAAAAAACTTTGAGTAAATGTTTTTACTCACTCATAGCAGTGCCCCAAAATTGGAGAGTAATTACTTTGAGCATCTTACCAGAGTAGAACTTTTAAACGCATCATTTCAGCGGGTAACGAAGGGTGAACTGAACATGGCGGAAGTTTAGTAGAATTAAATAAAACTGAAAGAAAATGTGGACATTCTGGTTACAGCCACACACGGGAAAATTACAACTGACAAGAGATAAAATGCGTAATTTTATTTAAAAGTCGATTTATATAAAGGTTGCATTTTTAGACCTAATATTTACGATCAACTCATGGTAGGTAAGCTATTTATGCATACAGCTAATTTTTTTTGTAAAAGGAAGAATTTGGGGAAAGTGATAAATATCTTTCGGAATTTACATTGGTTGCCTAATCAGTACATGTTTGTAAACACAGCATGTTATTTACACCATGCTCGTTCCAAAACCACATTCATTCTTCTTGCTTTCCTCAGCTGTTACTCTCTGTTACTTTACTCTCGGAGCAACATTTTGGAACGCCGCCCTCAGGGTCGGGATGGAGGAGCATGTCTACCTGAGTGACGCACAGGGGGTATTTCCACTGTGCGTGGCTCCCAGCTCGGCAGACACTGCAGTACAGGTGTGTGTCTTAGTCACAGTCGGCGACGTGGTTGGGTAGGTGGATCAAGTATCTGAAGGCTGGAAACCAACTTCTCCAGGAAAAATGATCCATATTAAAAAAAATGTTGGTGGTCAGAAAGTGACGTGAACAACCTACAGCAATGGAAGTCAGATGTAGCGCACCACTGCCCGAAGTACAGTTGGGGGAATGCCCAGTCTTTCTTGGAAACAACCCCACTGCGCGGCTTCTGTTTCCACATACCGTCTTTTTCCACTCCGGGCAAGGGTTTCTGCAACCGAATCTTTGATGTCCACGCACACTGATCTGGATGATCGCCTCGAGAGCGATCGTCCTGGGTATCTTGATACAAAAAAACAAGGAGGGAACGTAGGGGAGACAGTGTAGGGGAGGGCTCTCCCGAACGCTCGCCGCTGGAGGGAAGGAAACCACGTGACACTGCTGGCTGGTGCTATACAGACCAAACTGATAACATCTCTCTTCTACCGCGCTGTTAAATAATGCGCTGCGCGACTTGGGTTTCTTCGACAGGCAATATGCACGCGCGGAGCAGCTCTCGCCTGACCTTCCTCGACCGCTGTCACTACAGAACTGAACAATCCCACCCCTTTGCGCAGCGCGACAATGGACTCTTCCAACTCGCCCGACTTGTTTCGGACTTCTGAGAAATATTTTCTCATTCTGATTTCACTATGCCCCGTGTTTCGGTCGGGTTTGAAAGACGTATTGACGTCGAAAGCCGAAGGAGCTGACCCGAACCTCTCAAGTGAAGCGACTCTGGAAAGCGCGGCCGACGGCGGAGAGAGATGACGACCCCTCTCCCCCGCCCCCACGNCCTCTCAAGTGAAGCGACTCTGGAAAGCGCGGCCGACGGCGGAGAGAGATGACGACCCCTCTCCCCCGCCCCCACGAACGTTATTACTCGGAGATCGGGGCGATCTGCGTTGCGCAAGCGGAGCGGGAATGGCCGGCCAGTTGCAGCGTTACGTGCGCGTGAAAGTTTTCGCGGCAGAGCAGCAAGCAGTTGGCCAGCTCGGCCGGCCCTGCGTGTTCGTGACGTGAGGATCACGCCACCACTCCACACCCTACCCCTCCGCTACTCCACAACACCGCTGCCTGCCGTGGCTGCGACGAGGGCTAACATTCCTTTTCACACTCTCAACATCTGAGATTACGGACGAGTGTGCCTTATTTACTGAGGCTGCTTCTTTTGGCAGCCGGGCTGGTGGCTACACTTTCTGCTGAGACCACTCATGTGCAGGGTGGGAGGTCTCGGTAATAGTAGACGACCGAAAATNGCTGGTGGCTACACTTTCTGCTGAGACCACTCATGTGCAGGGTGGGAGGTCTCGGTAATAGTAGACGACCGAAAACAGTTAAACTGCAATTTTACTATTATCTGCCGAGGATGCGACGAGAGTAACTGAATAAAATTCCGTTACTATAATTTTTTTTACAAATTAATTTCCTTATAATCGAAAAACACATTCATTGCTATTGACAAAACAAACGGACGCCAGTGTTTCTGCTGCTGGCAGTACTGGCGAGTGTTTCGCCACTGAGACCACTGACTTATTGTTGGCGTTCCTTAATGGTTTCCTGTTGATCAGTAACCTCAACGCAGTCAGTAGAAAAAGTAATGTAGCCAAAGTGAACGCTGCCAAAGCACAAAGTGAACACTAATTGGTGCGGTGACGATNGCTGGTGGCTACACTTTCTGCTGAGACCACTCATGTGCAGGGTGGGAGGTCTCGGTAATAGTAGACGACCGAAAATGGCTGTGGTAAAAGATAGTTCTAACAGTTAAACTGCAATTTTACTATTATCTGCCGAGGATGCGACGAGAGTAACTGAATGAAATTCCCTTACTACAATTTTTTTTACAAATTAATCTCCTTATCATCGAAAAACACATCCATTGCTATTGACAAAACAAACGGATTCCAGTGTTTCTGCTGCTGGCAGTACTGGCGAGTGTTCCGCTACTGAGACCACTGACTTATTGTTGGCGTTCCTTAATGGTTTCCTGTTGATCAGTAACCTCAACGCTGTCAGTAGAAAAAGTAATGTAGCCAAAGTGAACGCTGCCAAAGCACAAAGTGAACACTAATTGGTGCGGTGACGATGCAATCGCGAGCTTCGCCGATACCGCCAGCTTTGAGCAGTACACCACGCCGCCTTCTGGTATAACTGTTTCATATAAAGAGATATAAAAATAAAAACATATTTACTCGGGCATAATAAACATAATAATATCCTTTCGTGTACTGAAACCATTTAAGGGTTCATAAGGAGGAATTCCACTCGAATTTGTATGCTCGTGAACCCCCCCCCCCCNCCGTCTCCTATTAAATCCAGCAGGGATCAAACCCACCACCTCTCAAATACATGTTACACTTGCTTTTTAAAAGGAAAAAATATATTTATTTAAGTAGTAGGCTTACCATACATTTTCACACTTTTTAATTACCAAGTAGTTATAATTCAAAGGCCCATACATTCCTACCTATGGTGCCTGTTAAACTTCAGAGAATTAGAGTAGACGAGGAGGAGGATGTGTAGTTTTGGGAAATTTAACTAAGTGAATGTACTGGTAATGCAGATATAATATTGCAGTAGTGTAAAACGTGTTTAACTAAAACACAGTATCTGCAGCCACGGAGTGACAATGATATGCCGAAGTCCTTGAAATATTACAATTATAGTAGGGACTTTGGCGTGTGCGTAGAGATCGACTGCGATCATCCGCATCCGCCCTGCCTCGTTGAGGTTAGGTTGAGAATGGTGAAATTGTTATTATATGACGGTTTTGCTCTTTACCAAAGTTCGTCAGAAGATAAAAATTGCAGGAGGAACATTTTATAGCAGTTTTGATACCAAAATGCAGTATAATCAGGGAAATGCGTGTTGTGTTGTGACAGGTTTGGTTTTATTCAAAGCGTATATAAAAGTATTAATGTCCTAGGTTCTGATTTTCCATTTGTAATAGTATTGGTTTTTCATGACCAATATTGGGTTTTAAATGCATTTTTTGTTCCTGTGTATTGGCTATCTAACTTTAGTATAATTATTTAATGACCTATTTAGATAAAGTGTAATTGAAAACAATATTTGTTTGGTAAAAAAAGTATTTTTTTAATGCTAATGCTAGCTATCGTTGTTTATTATTATAAGTATTTGTGGTTTAGGTCACGGAAATCAGTATTAATTTTACGTAGAAGATTGCAGACTTTCGCGGCCATTGGCAGGGGTTACATGCTGTTTACATGAGAACCAAATACGTGTGGTCACGAACTGTCCCTGTTGTTAGTGCACCTTATTATTGTATTCATTGACCACCTGAATGGCACATCTAATACTTTTAAGAGATAAGTTTTGCGTGGCAACCATGCCAATTTTGAACACGTATAATCGTTTGTGATCTCCAGTGCCGAACTGCCAAGAGTAATATTATGTTACATACGTAGCTTTTTTTAAATAACTGAAATTATAAATCNACCAAGTAGTTATAATTCAAAGGCCCATACATTCCTACCTATGGTGCCTGTTAAACTTCAGAGAATTAGAGTAGAAGAGGAGGAGGATGTGTAGTTTTGGGAAATTTAACTAAGAGAATGTACTGGTAATGCAGATATAATATTGCAGTAGTGTAAAACGTGTTTAACTAAAACACAGCATCTGCAGCCACGGAGTGACAATGATATGCCGAAGTCCTTGAAATATTGCAATTGTAGTAGGGGTTTTGGCATGTGCATAGAGAACGACTGCGATCATCCGCATCCGCCCTGCCTCGTTGAGGTTAGGTTGAGAATGGTGAAATTGTTATTATGTGACGGTTTTGCTCTTTACCAAAGTTCGTCAGAAGATAAAAATTGCAGGAGGAATATTTTATAGCATTTTTGATACCAAAAATGTAATATAATCTTTCCTACGTGTTGTGTTCTGACAGGTTTGGTTTTCTTCAAAGCGTATATAAAAGTATTAATGTCCTTGATTCTGATTTTCCGTTTGTAATAGTATTGGTTTTTCATGACCAATATTGGGTTTTAAATGCGTTTTTTGTTCCTGTGTATTGGCTATCTAACTTAAGTATAATTATTTCATGACCTATTTAGATAAAGTGTAATTGTAAACAATTTTTGTTTTGTAAAAAAAGTATTTTTTAAATGCTACTACTAGCTATCGTTGTTTATTATAAGTATTTGTGGTTTAGGTCACGGAAATCAGTATTAATTTTACGTAGAAGATTGCAGACTTTCGCGGCGATTGGCAGGAGTTACATGCTGTTTACATGAGAACCAAATACGTTTGGTCACGAACTGTCCCTGTTGTTAGTGCACCTTATTATTGTATTCATTGATCACCTGAATGGCACATCTAATACTTTTAAGAGATAAGTTTTGCGTGGCAACCATGCTAATTTTGAACACGTATAATCGTTTGTAATCTCCAGTGCCGAACTGCCAAGAGTAATATTATGTTACATACGTAGCTTTTTTTAAATAACTGAAATTATAAATCNATCTCCAGTGCCGAACTGCCAAGAGTAATATTATGTTACATACGTAGCTTTTTTTAAATAACTGAAATTATAAATCAGATGATTAGGTATTGTTGACATGGTATGGAACAAATTGTTACCGGTCTTAAAGCGCTTAAGACAGGATCTTGAGTTATATTTGACGTTTCGGCAGTCTGACGTTATTGTACGGCTGCTGGGACTCCAGAACAGCTCAAGGCTTGCTACATATTCCAATTTAATTGCGAGTCTTTGTAATGTTATATGTGCGTAGTAAATAAACAAATATTATCAAAATTATTTTTTTTTTCAAAATGTTAAATAAAAACTAACGTTATATACATTTTTATTAACTTTATTGTACTTTTTTAACTGTAATTTTTTCTTTGTTTACAGGTACGTACTCTTTCACTGTTCAGACGCTGTCGAAGTCATCTTTGCGACGCTTATTAAAGCACGATAAAAGATGATCGATGCAGAAACAGTGCCAGGAATCCGGTGGAATACAATGAAGCAGGCAGTGAAACAAGGTCGGAGGGGTTTGGTGAGTTCGATCTAGTTTTGAAATTAAATAATTTGCTCACTGGACTTACCTACTAGTTTTGATACGGCTTTCCATTAAAGTTTTGGCAAACGTTTCCCTGAGTTAAAAAAAAAAAATCAGCTCGTAATGTGGTCGAGAGTATGTTTTAAACGCAGCTGTGTTATTTAATACTCCGAAGATAATACAGCCATTTTCCAGCCAAGCAGTCAGCGAATGTTGGGCGCTGAGGTGCTGATGAGAGCGTGTTTTCAGGTATAAGCTGTTCACGGTTAATTAAGCGCTTTTGTAATCAACCTTCGAAAAATGTCACTGCCTCTACCTGCGTGTATTTTAANGCTGTTCACGGTTAATTAAGCGCTTTTGTAATCAACCTTCGAAAAATGTCACTGCCTCTACCTGCGTGTATTTTAACGGGCACGCTGACTGGTATGCGCTTCCAGTTAAGTTGGTAACGGGTGGAGGAAAAGTAGTTCCCCTCGAGTTAAAAGTCTTGGGTGAACATTTGTGAATACTGAAATATTTATTTTGCTTTTATTTTTTAACTCAAATAAATGTAAGCATAAGAAAATTTGCAAAATATTAACTTTTCTAATAATTCCACAGTATTACTGGATCGATGCATGAATAAAGTGAGCAGGCTCATGGCAATGTTAACTTTACATAAGGTGGAATGATATACAGTATGCGTACAAGTAGATCTTACGCAGGCCTTTCAAAAGTGCCCAGTTTACCGTGAACAGCCATGTATTTCAAGGATTGCAGCTCTACGTTTTCTGAAAACATGNCCTTTCAAAAGTGCCCAGTTTACCGTGAACAGCCATGTATTTCAAGGATTGCAGCTCTACGTTTTCTGAAAACATGCCAAAGAATATAGGAGTCGGTGGACGGTAATGTTACAAGCCTTGCCGTGACGCGAGGGTACCGCCCTTTGTCTTGCCAAGGTGCAACGCACTCCAGCGAAAAACAGTCTCTGCAGGAGGAAAGACCCTTCTCACGGATTACAACTATTATAGCTGAAAAAAAAACTGATAGTTTTAAAACAGACTAATTCAGTCTTGTTACTTAGGATATTACGAGTTACGAGTGTCAAAACTTTTAAAATCCCGCAGTTTAAAATATGATTCAGTCATAAAATATTTTTTAGAAATTCAGCCATGAATAAAATTATATCCCCTCCACCCCCTTTTTAATATAATATACGAGAGTATCCTACTAAAAAATAATCGCCTAAACTACCCCCAGGGTTGTAAATGAATAACTAGTTTCATAGTTTAAATGAACTTTGTCCACTACACTATATCCGTTACTTCAAGGATAATATAAATTAGTAACGGTTATGATTTGTGTTAACCTAAAATATTTGGCTGATAAGTGTTTTAATTACAATACAAGTAACCTCCACTAACACATGGTTGTCATGAATAGGTGTTTATAAGTGTTTATCCAGTATTACTACCGTAAACCTCAACCAAACCTCTCAATGATTTCTGAAGAAACAGGAATGAATTATAGATGTGTCCTAGGCGATGTTAACAAGGTGCTGTAGGATATTGAACACTGATCGTTGCAGTGGAGTGACTTAAGTGCATTGCTCCTGCCTGCCATCTGCTTTCATAACGTGTAAACTTTACTGACATATAGGTGTACGTATATACCACGCCGTCTTCTGGTAAAAGTATATCATAACGTGCACATAAGTATTATCCATACTTGGCTTTACTGGACATTCCCCGCGTGAAACTTAAATTATACCTTCGCAGAAAAACCTCCAGTTTTTATGTCGAAATGTGTCTTCGTTTTTAATATGTTCGAGTGTAGTGTTTATGTAAATCTGCGAATAGTAGTAGGCGAAACGAAGGGGAAAATCTAAGTCTACATAAATGAGACGCATTTAAACGTACCTATAATAGGGACATAACTTTAGCGTAACGTAAAACAATGAAACAAGAAGATTGCAGTTGCGTAGGAGCAAGGATAACTTAACGCTGAAGTTCACGGGACAAGGCAGTTGTAACACGGGTTTTGACGTGAACGGGTCTGACTGCGATCATCCACTCTCGCTCCATCTGGTGGAGGTTAGTGTGTTCGCGTGTTNCCTTTCAAAAGTGCCCAGTTTACCGTGAACAGCCATGTATTTCAAGGATTGCAGCTCTACGTTTTCTGAAAACATACCAAAGAATATAGGAGTCAGTGGACGATGATGTTACAAGCCTTGCCGTGGCGCGAGGGTGCCGCCCTTTGCCTTGCCAAGGCGCAACGCACTCCAGCGAATCGCAGTCTCTGTAGGAGGAAAGGCCCTTCTCACGGATTACAACTATTATAGCTGAAAAAAACTGATAGTTTTAAAACAGACTAATTCAGTCTTGTTACTTCGGATATTACGAGTTACGAGTGTCAAAACTTTTAAAATCCCGCAGTTTAAAATATAATTCAGTCATAAAATATTTTTAGAAATTCAGCCATGAATAAAATTATATCCCCTCCACCCCCTTTTTAGTATAATATACGAGAGTATCCTACTAGAAAATAATCGCCTAAACTACCCCCAGGGTTGTAAATGAATAACTAGTTTCATAGTTTAGATGAACTTTGTCCACTACACTATATCCGTTACTTCAAGGATAATATAAATTAGTAACGGTTATGATTTGTGTTAACNCCACTACACTATATCCGTTACTTCAAGGATAATATAAATTAGTAACGGTTATGATTTGTGTTAACCTAAAATATTTGGCTGATAAGTGTTTTAATTACAATACAAGTAACCTCCACTAACACATGGTTGTCATGAATAAGTGTTTATAAGTGTTTATCCAGTATTACTACCGTAAACCTCAACCAAACCTCTCAATGATTTCTGAAGAAACAGGAATGAATTATAGATGTGTCCTAGGCGATGTTAACAAGGTGCTGTAGGATATTGAACACTGATCGTTGCAGTGGAGTGACTTAAGTGCATTGCTCCTACCTGCCATCTCCTTTCATAACGTGTGAACGTTACTGACATGTAGGTGTACGTATACACCACGCCGTCTTCTGGTAAAAGTATATCATAACGTGCACATAAGTATTATCCATACTTGGCTTTACTGAACATTCCCCGCGTGAAACTTAAATTATACCTTCGCAGAAAAACCTCCAGTTTTTATGTCGAAATGTGTCTTCGTTTTTAATATGTTCGAGTGTAGTGTTTATGTAAATCTGCGAATAGTAGTAGGCGAAACGAAGGGGAAAATCTAAGTCTACATAAATGAGACGCATTTAAACGTACCTATAATAGGGACATAACTTTAGCGTAACGTAAAACAATGAAACAAGAAGATTGCAGTTGCGTAGGAGCAAGGATAACTTAACGCTGAAGTTCACGGGACAAGGCAGTTGTAAGAAAGGTTTTGACGTGAACGGGTCTGACTGCGATCATCCACTCTCGCTCCATCTGGTGGAGGTTAGTGTGTTCGCGTGTTTGTCCCCATGAACTGTCTTACAGCATGCGTGCTTAAAATGCATATTTATGAAACAAGTCACGACACATATTCATTATCTGTTTTCTAAGGGAAAGCATCCGTGAACCGGAGGTCAAGTTAAAACAGCTCGGAAGTCATCTCGCGTATAACAAGCTTAATCCCGAAAACCCTCCAGCATAAAGCCGAGCGATAAAGACAGACAAGAGTGATAATTAAATACCAAGTGATAAAGAAACGCTGACTGATTACACGTGAAAATCGCAACGGTGACTTCTTTGTTTGCTACACACTTTCCACAAGAACAGTTATAGGAGCTGTGATTAAACATGCGCCAACAAGGACGTGTTTTTCGTGTCCGTGGCCTAGAAGCGCGGGTCGCATGGGCGACTCATACNGATTAAACATGCGCCAACAAGGACGTGTTTTTCGTGTCCGTGGCCTAGAAGCGCGGGTCGCATGGGCGACTCATACGCGCGCATCAAATGCCTCACCGCCTCTACGCACAAGCCACCAGGCGTGCAGTCTCCCCGTCAGTGACTCTACTTCTCGAATATCCGAAAGAAGTTGCTATTATGCTACTACTGATAAGTTAAAATAATAATTTATCTTTCAGTTAAAAAATATAACATCAATATTTTTGTTATCGTCTGTACAAGTAAATTGCATTCATCCTCCACAGATTATCATTAACAAACTTACATTTTTCAGATTAATCTTCAAAANGTACAAGTAAATTGCATTCATCCTCCACAGATTATCATTAACAAACTTACATTTTTCAGATTAATCTTCAAAAATGTATTGTGAATTTCAGTTATTTATAACAACTCCAGGAATGAGATGTATGTGTTCCATATAAATTCAGAATTGTAATAAAAATATACAATTCAGAAATTTAAACTCACCTCTGTGAGAGTTTTCAGTGATTACTCTGTCATTCTCCGTCGTAATATTAAAGATAAAGGTGTTTCGCACGTTCCTATACTTCTTTACAAGTTATGAGTCGGTGTTTTGGTGCCTAAAAATGAGTGTGAAAACGCGCGTTGTTACCAGTTTCACTTTTATTAAAAGTGCATATTAGAAACGGAAATATAAATTAGAAACTTCAATAAAATGTTCTTTACTGACGTTCTGCTCGCCGTTTGGAGGTTAGATAGGCGTCAGTCTAGCTAGATATCCCAGGCTGAAACCTGCGCGACAGAAAAACTGCGCGACAAATACCTTGAACGTAGAAGCTGAAAGCCGTTCCCACAATCAAATTTATCTTCAAATGATGTNAATACCTTGAACGTAGAAGCTGAAAGCCGTTCCCACAATCAAATTTATCTTCAAATGATGTTCACATTCTAACTAACTCAATATTTTGAATGGAATATTACGTCACATAGACGTCATAATCACAGCCATTTTGCCTCTTTCACGTTATTGACTCTCTCGAATCCATCCAAAGATTTTCGTTTTGAAAATGTTCTATATAATGTTTTCTCGTTTTCAGATTTTTAAGCTACGATTCAAAAATACTCTTGCATTTCTAGCAAGCAGACGTTGTAGCATAATAAAGCTTCACATGCACATTTAATTGTGTAAAAAATATTTAGAAATATATATTGTACACTTTAATTTAAATGAATAAATTATTGTCTGTCTGCCACCTGTCGTGACCTCGCTCTACGGAGATGACAGGTAACTTATTTTGCCCCTGATANATAAATTATTGTCTGTCTGCCACCTGTCGTGACCTCGCTCTACGGAGATGACAGGTAACTTATTTTGCCCCTGATATTAACAATATGAGTTTTTTCCCTCATTATAGTTTAGTAGTCTCTGAACTTCCTGTAACGGATTTATGTTCAGAACATAGTTTTTAATTACTAGCAGGCGTAGATGATATGAACAACCGTTAAATAGATGCGATCGTGATTTTTTTTTAAAAGATGTTATGCTCGGAACATGACAAATATTTTAAATACTAACCATAAGTTCTGCTTACAGGCTTGGCAAGAAATAAGGAATTTTACTGAAAAATTTAAGAAAATTTTCTGGAACCGATGAGAGAAAATTCACTTTCTCTTTATTATTAAGCATAGTTATGGTAACGTACATTAAAATGACTGTGAAATATCACGTAAGTATAAGGCAGTATTCTGTTACGTATAATAGTAATACGTTCTTGCTACACGTAAGGGAATGCTCTTCATTTTACCCTATGCTAGTAGGGTGTCCACATCGATTTTTTATGAAAAAAGTTCAAAATTTACATAATTTGTCAAGTCACATCTAGACGCAGGTGTTTGGCTCAGTTTACGTACAATATATGCAGTTATTGCGTGAAAATATCTTGATTTATTGGGGAACTGTTATCCTTCAGCGTACAGTTATATGATAAACGTACTTTCTGTGCAGCATGTCCTCCTGTGGATGCTGCAAGCAAAAGGTAATAAAATCGCAGAGTACACTCCATCACGTTGCGAAGGAAGCAAAATTATGACCGGAACCGTGGCGCCGTGATCTCGACACAAGTGAGATGCCAAGTGATGCCACGCGAACGTTGCCACACGCAGTCTTGTAACTGGCTGTGCTGCCAGCAGCTAGCGAGGGACACGCACGCGCCTTCTTCGCTGGTCGCAAGCCAGCGTCGTGTCGAATACGCTGCGAGAACCACACGGCAACCATGTTGAGAACCGACGATTCCGTGTATTGCGTCGAGCTCTCATTTTGACCCACAAATTGTGAACACGTCACGTTAACGTTCGTCAAAGCCACTGGCATGGAAAGATGCCACCCTTATTAACTGATTGAGTGGATGAAATAACCGGATGTTAACAAAGTAGTGCTAGTTATACATGCCAAGGAGGGGGGTGATCATAGTATTTATTTCTGAGATATTCATTTAATTTGTTTGAGAACATCTTGAACTTGTTTGCGCTTGATGTGTTGTATTAATGCAATTTTGGGACCTTAAGAAAAGCAGTAGGAGAATATCTGGACAACAGCAATGACTGTAAATGTTACCAGATAGGCCTAGGTCGGGGTATGTAAGGAATATGTATACTATGGCCGTGGTATTATTAAAAAACGCAAAACTACACTATTTTAGTTCAGCGCTATGCGGCTACTTCATGAACTAAATCGACCAATGTGAGTGACCACTCACGAACGTTAGTAGATATGTCCTATGGCCATGATCAATACGATGGAAAGTTAAGGATTCAGGTATTGGGTGCCTCGGGCAACNTTAAGGATTCAGGTATTGGGTGCCTCGGGCAACGCGTTAACCTAAGTTGGAGACTTGGGGTCTCCACTGTGCGTGGTGAAAATATCACAGCTCGGAATTCTATGATTAGATTTGAAATTGACAGAAAACTTTTTTTTTTTTCAATTTTCTTTCCAACATCCCCACTTTATAACGGAGGGCTAACCAAAGGCTGGAATACAAACTTAACTGAACTAACCATAACATTATAAAACGGAGCTCATCATCCTTACCTTACTCCGTGTAGGGAATCTGATTAGTACAGATTATATGTCATATATTTCGCTATGTTCAATTATTTATTCATATTTGCTTTGATTTTTGTGTTACCCACTGCGCGACTCATTGGTTCGCCAGAATTTCTGCGTTCACTTTCTGTTTTGGAACAGCACTGCATGAAACCTCTTGGTTCTGCTTGATAACAGGCAAGTTTTGCACAAAATGAGAAACGACAATCATTTCGTCAAGCACTAAGATATTTCATTTTACATATATTGGAATATGTAAACCAAGGCACACGCATCTCGGTGACCAAAAGGGGCCGCGGGGGCGTAGCGGCTAGGGCGACTGCCCGCTTCCCGCCAACGCGAACCAGGTTCGATTCCCGACGGGGTCTCTCCCGGATTTTCGCACGTGGGAATCGTGCCGGACGATGCCGCTGGTCTGCGGGTTTTCTCGGGGATCTCCCGTTTCCCCCTCCCCTTCATTCCAACGCTGATCAATACTCACCTCGCTACACCCTCATCGGCTCTCAATACCTCGATGTTAAGAGTCGGCTAAATCTCTTCATTCACTCTCAATACCATATTGCTACAAGAGGGTTGCCCTTGGTTCAAACGGAAAGAAAAAGAAAAGTGTATCGGCATGATTGGTGACGTTCAAGGTGAGGGAACGGGCCGAGGTTCGCAGGAATGAGAAGTGCGAAAGAGAAACGCAGTTTTTCGTATTTCCGCGAGCTGGGCGGNGACCGCCAGGGCAACTCCGCGCTTCCTCCCGCCGCACACCAGCCAACTGCACACAGCGCAAAATTACGTCGCCTACCTGCTACTTGAACTGCGTACAAAGTGTAATTCACATTTTTTCTGTGTAACTATTAAACGCGCGTCCAATGTGCTGAGCTAAGGAAAGAACACACACTTCAGGCGAGGGCTGTTGAGTGATTTCAAGACGTCATGCACGTTAGAAACACCTTTTTTGAGTACTCGAAAATGGCTCAAAACTGCTTTTTCAAAGCGCCCTATCTCAAAATATACGCGTCAGATGAACCACAAAACTACTCAAGGGCCCTGCATTGAACCTTCCTACAGACTTTCCACCAATAAAATAACAGGGTCACACTGAAACTCCCATAAGTACACGCAGTGCAATGAGAACACTGCAGGCTTCTGCACGAGCAGATACCCTCGGTGCGAGGGAACTTTGGTTAAAGTCGTATAGTGTAGAACAAGTTTGACTCGGGTGTGTGCCCAGTATCTGGATTTGTTTATTTTATAACGAAAAGATTTACGTGTAGTCTAGACTTCCACATCCTAGCCTACTTGCACACTTGCAACTTTCCCTTGTGGTTATTTGCCGCGTGTCTTTGAGAGAAGATATTTTATTACCTGACCGAGCCAGTCAGAATTAACTACTCCGATACGGGACGTCCCTGATTCGTGGGCAGACGCCTAATACTTTAATCGAAAGTGGATGATAACTAAAGTGTTTTGGGAGCGCATCTAGTCGTTAAATCTTTCGGCGAAAAAACAGGTGCCTCTACTTCTTTGTCGAAGATGGCAAGAGTTGCATGTTTTATCCATTCTCGTCTCTCCGGACCAGGCCCATCCTTGCTCATTTCCTTTCCCGCAACAGGAAGCCGCGCGTGTACGTGTTTACGCGGCCGCACTCTAAACTGTACCAAGTAAAAACGGCTTGCTCCACGTGAGTGAAAGTTGACCGAACATCGGCGAAAGTAACTCTGTTGAAGGAGCGGAAAATCTGCTNACGGCTTGCTCCACGTGAGTGAAAGTTGACCGAACATCGGCGAAAGTAACTCTGTTGAAGGAGCGGAAAATCTGCTTGTTAACTCAGTGACTCAACTATACTGATTTCCTGATGAAGTTTATCTTCTGCATTGGCTTCAGAATGATTCCTTCTGATTAAAACAGCTGTGCAACGGCCTGGGAATGTTACTGAAGTGATAATATTGACTTTTGTTACTTTGATAGTCGTTGTTGACTGTGGCTTAAAAATCCCTAGAAATGTGCAGTTATACGTACCTATTTTTACGTATTACTTCTTATTATTGTATGTAACCATTTTTTACGATATTGTTAATGGAATTTTCTTACAAATTACTGCATTTAGTGTAATTTATTTGTCTCTGTATTAAATGAATAGCTCTCCGTTGATGACTATTTAATATTCGGTGGAGAGCTCTTTCAAATATTGTTGGTTCTGTTAATTATATGAAATAAAATTTCTCTATTACTACGATTCACGGCAGTATGAAGAATAGCGTCCTACTGAATGCTCACGCAAAGCAAAATAGGTATACACGAAATGTGGGATTGTATTTTAATGGTCGCGTGTATAAAATACATTATGGAGACATGCTACACCAAATTGAAAGTTTCTGTTGGAAAATGAAAAAGTTGTGTTTGCCATAAATTTTTAGTTTTACCCTGTCAACTGTCTCGTGATTTTCTGCTCACCTCGTTGTTTTGAAAATACAATTATTTTTGTTTATTGTATCGCCTTTGTAAGCATGTATTTAGAAATCGCTAAGAAAGTGCATATCCTGTCCGCTGCCCATGTTTAACGTACCTATTGTTTCGGGAAGTGAAGCGCAACAACAAATTTTTCTTACTCCGAATTTATGAAATTATTTAGCGTAATTAGGTGTATTAATGAATGAAAACGTGTAGATATCGTGAAAACATGTAGAAATCGTCTTTGAAAACGTGTATATAACGTCTTTGAAAACTGTTATCTAAATATTTCTTTAATCCGCGCACAGATTGCAACGGTTAAAAAAATTCAAATAGAACCACGCGAAGCACGAGTGGCAGAACCGTTTAGAAACAAGATCATGCATTTAATTTTTACTAACTGGGTGTGTTTATTGTTATCGTCTTAGGAAAAATGGTAGTAAAGTGGCGCTGGTATTGCTGATGTCTAGCCAGCTGCTATCCAGAACGAGTAGTACATATCGCTGTAATAGAGGAAGCATTATCTGTATGAGAACTGCCTCTGCGGTGTGTGGTGGGCAATGGTTTTTTTCTTCATGTTACTTAGTTTCTGACATTTTGCAAATAACTTATTTTAATCCTCAATTTTTCAAATATATGTCTCTGCTAAATAATTCCGTTAAGTCATAGGTAAAAATGGTAGTTTATCGCGGGAAAAGTTGACTGTTCGCTAGGATTCAACATACTGTACACATTTCCGACAGTTTTCTTTCCTTATTGGCTGTCATGCATGTATGAAGATACTACCTCTTTTCACTGTACCAATGAGGATTCTGATACTATAAGGCAGAACGTTCGTGATTGGTCTGCAAACAACTTAGGTAAGTCAAAACCTTGTTCATCCAAGCATGAAATAATAAACCACTAGTTAGAATGTTATAGATTATATGTCGTCTCAAAAAATTTTTCGCAATTTCCCACAATCTCTAGTCATAGGTCTTATTATGTTTTCTACCTCATTTCCCATAGCAAATCATCCCACAAAGTTTGCGCATAAAGATCAGGATCACGTTATGCAGAAGCAAAATACCGTGAGGGTTTTGTACATGGAAGCGTAATCTATAGTTTGTTAACTGCGCAAGACTTTGTTAGCAGGCCTTGTGTTTGATTGGCTGCCGCATAGTGCCAAAAGATTCCCAATTGGTTGTGCGTCTGTCTAGTTGGTCTTTGCAAGCGTCAATTGGCGAAAAAACTGCCAATACCGCGAATTCTAGAAGCACCCGCCACCAAAATGGCGAGACACTGGCCAGAAAAAAGTCGAAATGCCGTTTACCAATCAGCGCCTGGTAACCTACTCGGAAGTGGGAAGCCCAGCCAATAGCGAAGATCTCTCAGCGTGCAGTTGCCATTCATATGTTCTTATCCGCTCTGTGGCTCAGCCACATTGCTGGTTGAGTGGGACTGGAGTCTTCTATACTTGCAACTGATTCGCTTCTATATTAACAGCCGTTTTGAGACTGAACCTGTGATTGCTAGTCAAGGGTTAAGGATACACAAAAGAGAAGAGGAAGGGGGTCATTCCAATTTATTCGACTCGCGCGTGTCTGATGACCCTCAGGTACGCTTTTCTTTACCTGCCCAGAAACAAATTGTTTTATTACTTTTTTGTTAAAAATTCATGTTTTTTTTTGTGTTTGTGCTTGCCGCATAGCATTAATTCTGTGTTACGTAAATAAATGCAGCAATATTTTTTCAGTCATAAATTATTAAAATAATATATGATAAAATTATAAAACATTTTCTTGCATTATTTTTATTTTTTGGATTCGCCTGGACTTAAAACTGAACATATAAGTCAGTTGTTGGATTGAAATCTCATTTTTATTCGTAGTAACAGTCCCGATTATTTTCGATTTGGTAGTCTCCTGTGACTGATGCTGGATTCAAACCAGCAACAAACTGGCGATGTTAATAGTCTGACAACCAAAAATCACGTATTCACTGCAGAAATATCTACATGTTTCGTTGAAGTTTTCAGAGTTCCTCCACATAGGAAAATAGAGCTGTAGTCGATTGGCAAAATCTTCACACTTTTTGAATCAAACCTTTGAGAAATCACCCCATGTATGACGTGTTTAGTTGTATCCTAAATATGTCGTTTTTCACAAGTGTTTTATAATTCTGTTAACATAAAGGTATTTTATTTTTGGTTAAACTGAAGTTTTTGTATTTCATTTATAAATTAAATTTCATTTGTAATTAATACTAATAAAAACAGCGAGAAAATAGGTGTGTTGGTAATACTTAGTAAGAAGTAGTTCTCTGAGTGCGCACGAATGTGGTGCTCTGTCTCTTTGGAGTAATTTTCTAGACTTATTAAGTTCAGTTTGCATGAGGCAGAAGAATAGCCTTAAAGTAGAAATTTATTAGGGCTTCTGAAAAGTCGGAAGTAACCGTGAATATACTACAGTATAATTTTTTATTTTTTTGCCTTTTATTGTTTCGCGGAAGGTGGGCTGCGCAGCAAAGCTGCATCGTCTCGCAGTCGATAATCTAGCACAATGACCGAAGGATGACCTTGATTATTCTGTAAAAGAGCGTTCGCGATCGTGCCGGGGCAGGTGAAAGAATTGCGTTGTTTTAGAGGTGGTTGAGACGTTCTGACGGACGACTTACTTCACTGAATTTCGATTCCGGTGAGTTATTCCTTTTCGCTCATAATCAGATCATAACTACTTGTGTTAGTCATTCAGATCCAGTGTGTACAGTTGTGTACATTACGTACGTGTAGGTAATTTTTGGTATGTACTGGCTCAATTACCAATGATCTTAACTGTGGATAGATGATCCACAAACAGTCTTACTGGTTTAGGTCATAATTAGTTCATATAACTGTAGCCTACAGCTCATTGGCTGTGACAACAAAAAAAGTGTTGTGTCGTCTCAAGTTCAATATGCATTATAATATTTTTTTGTTTGCAACACCTGAAACCGTAATTTTAAGTGTGTCTGAAAGGGTTATTCTATGAANATGCATTATAATATTTTTTTGTTTGCAACACCTGAAACCGTAATTTTAAGTGTGTCTGAAAGGGTTATTCTATGAACCTGTTCGGTCACACATTAATTTACGAGTTCAAGTGTTACAATGCGCTCTACTTATGTTCATCATTTTTCATGCAGAGATGCAGTGAACAACGTGCTACATGTCAAAGAGGCCTATATCAGATTGGCCACAAGGAAGGCTCTCAGAGTACTGGCCACTGATGCTTTGCTGTTGTGTACTGTACCGCCGGTCATGAGTATCATTCATTTGCAAAGTGTTCATGATCATGGACACAGTGCCTGAAGGGATTAAAGGAGTGTTCGGACTTGTCTCAAGGCTATGAGGTATGAAGAGTTTCTAGGTTACTAGAGACCTGAAAAATTCGCGAGTTAAATGACTTGTATGCTAAACTTCACAGTCTTGTGTACCTTCGTGGAACTATCAACTAATCGTTGATGGCTTGTTGTCACAGCAGAAGGTGATGGTTGGGTCTGCATTTTAGTACATGTTTATTGCCCCAGGATATCGAGCTGTCATATAATGGGTGAACCGATTACAAAAGAAACGGAAACTTACGAGGGTTTTGAATTCCAGCTCCTCCCGAAATGAACCCACAAAAATGTTCAGGTGCCTTCTCATTACTGTACACTTGTGGATGCACGCAGCAGAGACTGATAACTATAGACTATGGTTTATCGTGGGANGTGCCTTCTCATTACTGTACACTTGTGGATGCACGCAGCAGAGACTGATAACTATAGACTATGGTTTATCGTGGGGAAAAAATGTATTAATGCCTAGGTTCCCACGTACTGTGGCCATGCCAGAAAATGTTATTCCATCGCTGGTTGTCGTGNAAAAAATGTATTAATGCCTAGGTTCCCACGTACTGTGGCCATGCCAGAAAATGTTATTCCATCGCTGGCTGTCGTGTATGCAGTTTCCCTCCCATTTCTCTGGACCAGTGATAATTCGGACACTCTTAAAACCTAACCTTTATGATTGGTCTGCTAAGTGCCAAGCCGAGTAAAAAAGTGATTTAACAATCATAAGAGAATCAGAACGCTACAGTGGTTTGGAAAATATGTGGGCTCAAACAATTTTCGCGATTTTCCAGTTTCTCTACCGGTAACCAACGTGAAACCGGGAGAGACCTTACGTACTGTGACCACTAACGTGTTAGTGGCGAGATACTCATTCTGTACGTGACAAGAGTCAGCTGCGAAACCACGTTTTAGTGGCTAACTAGGAAACAACCACGTACAATACAGAGCAAACGACAGGCTGCAGTGCAACAGTTCTCCATTCATCACTGTCTCTAGGTTGCATCACTGCTGGAACCAGAGATTTTTTTGCAATAATTTGGAACACACGATAGACTTCAATACTGTATACACGCCCCAATATTTGACCAGCGGGGCCGCGGTTGTGTAGTAGTTACACTACTAACCTCCCACGATGGCAAAACGGTTTCGATTCCCAGTGGGGTTATCTGGATTTACGGGAAACGTTGCAGACGTTGCCGTTGACAGGCGAGATTGTCTAGCCCGCTCAGTCCCCGTGTTGAATGATCGAGGACATGTTGCAAATGAACGATATTTACGGTTGGCACTTCACACAAGGAATCAGCGGCCTGCTTTTTTTCAGCGTCTTCTTTCCGAATAATATGATTTGTGATAAATTTCTATATCTCTCGTTTGCNTCAGCGGCCTGCTTTTTTTCAGCGTCTTCTTTCCGAATAATATGATTTGTGATAAATTTCTATATCTCTCGTTTGCGAATGGTTAACGCTAACACAAATGAAAACACAGTACGTTGTTCACTGATTGCGAGAAGCACGGTCGATACAGATACAGCGCCAGCCAAAAATCTTAACGATTAACACTTGAACTAGAGAATTAATGCGCAACGGAAGGGACTAGAGTACTTTGAAGTATCTGTTGCCTTCGTGTAATATAAATACCATTAAAATAATTATTAGAGACCCGGAAATTTTGCAGATTTGGTCAACAAGGTAGGTTCGACAATCCTTTGTGTACTATAGCATCACTTAGTTGTTCATTGACTGATACGTCAGTTATACCACAGACCAGGTAGCAGGGGATTCGGTTATTGTTTTCTTGCAGGTGAGTTATTGGCTCTAAATCGTTCTCGGCAGGGCTTAAAAATTGAAATCCAACTGAAGAAGGAAATCAAATGTACATGTTTCAATTCTAGCTTGTGCTGTAATGAATCCTTGAGATTTCCGGATCTCTAAAATGTATGCGTAAAATCATTTCGTTCTTATAACGTGAGAGACCTGAAAAATTCGCATACTTAGTGAGTTGTAGGCTAGATTAACGAGTCTTACCTTCATGGAACTATTAACTGCTCGTAGGTTGATTGGTTGCTTGCTGTCAACGCCGAAGGTGATGGTCTTGCACATACATTTTAGTGCATCTCATGGACCAATTGCAAAATAAGTAGAAACGTTAGAGTTTTTGAATTCTATCTTGTCCCGAAATGAATTTGCTAACATTTTTATGCCTGCTAGAATATGTTAGTCATAAGCACTTGCTTAGTTTCTACGTGTTTCTCGGGTCGGCTGCAAAGAACATGGCTGTCGGACGTAAACACCACGGACACTATTTGCACGCCGATTTACCCGCAGACGGTTTTTCCTCGACGTAACCTCGAGGGGAATTTGGCGAATTTCAGGCATCGCCAGTTTCCCCCGGGCCGTTGCGGAAACCACCTCTGCGTCCGGCCACTCACTCCGTAGTGGAGTTCGTAGCCTCTGGCAAACAACGGCGGCGAGCACAAAAAAAAAGAATTGGCGATTCTCGTGCTTGACTTGCAGCTGGAAGGTTGCGGTTTTTATTTTCTCCAAAAGCGAGGCCCGCCAAGGCCGTGCCCCAGGGTCCCCGGAGGGCGAAGAATTCAAGACCCGCTTCAGCCAGTGGTGGCTGGTGTGCTGTTGAAAGACGAACTGGTAANGTCCCCGGAGGGCGAAGAATTCAAGACCCGCTTCAGCCAGTGGTGGCTGGTGTGCTGTTGAAAGACGAACTGGTATTTTTTTTTTACTGATGTTGGCTCACGGTGCGTTATCTGCCGTATACACATTTTTTTTTTGTAATCTTAAAAAAAAAAATGTTTCAGAAAAAAATTGCCAAGAAAGATTTTTGTACCATTACAAGTTAAGGCTTGTAAATGTTTCAAGTGTCGCATTACTGCAAGAATTTATCTGTTATTTTACAAATCTCGTTTTTGCACAAGTACAAATGCAACAGGTTTACAAACAATTTTTTTTTGTAAAAGTACTAGCATTTGTATGACTACAGAATATTTTCAGTTCGGTTTACAATTTTTTTTTGTGGGGCCAGGGAAACAAAATGTATTGCGACCACTAGTGAGCAAGCGGCGAGGTACAAAAAAAAAACTNTTTTTTTTGTGGGGCCAGGGAAACAAAATGTATTGCGACCACTAGTGAGCAAGCGGCGAGGTACAAAAAAAAAACTACATTTGCACATATATGTAGAGACTCAGGAATTCCGCGAATTCAAGCAGAAGCAGTGCTAGGATGGATTTCAAAACACTCGTTCTTTCTTGTTATTTTTGTGATTGGACCACTAGTTTCCTGAAACGACCTGTAGAACCGCACAGTAGATACGTGCACAAAGACAAAATGGTGTGGCGTTTCCTGTGATGTGGGCGTCACCATGCTCTGATCGGCTGCGCGAGGCTCTGGGAACGGGCCTTGTGTCTGATTGGCTACTGCATGCTGCGAAAGGTTCCCTATTGGCTTGGCTACCGGCTCGTGAGTAGGTTACCAGGCGCTGATTAGCGGACAGCACTGGCCAGTGACGCCATTTTGAGGGCGCGTGTGGCTGGAGTTCGTGCTACAAGCGGCTGTTTCACCGCTGTATTCTCAAGTACTCTTCGGTCCTGGTAATTCTGTGATTGTTTTGAACCAAATTTTCGCAGGTCAGTTGACACCTCCAGGGAGAAATACGCACTTGATGCTGTGGGTTTATCAAAGCCTTTACTGTAAAACGCCTAATATAAATTTGTAGAGGCGAACAGCGGTTTCGATAACTAGCATGAGGCGCAAATGTATTGTGAAAACAAACAAGTGTCACATAACCTAGCAAATTACATAGGAATTAAACACAGTTTTCACAAGTGGCGGAACTGACACGTGGCTACTATTAAAAAACTTCGCGATGATAGCTTTGACAGCACGCTTGTCATATTTGGCTGAGATTCCCGTAGGGGAGAAGCCAGTTAAGGCAGTGTAACTTTCTGTGTACACTTATACCTGCAAGGATTTTCAAAGGCACCCAGTCACCGCTACTAAAATCACGGGCATTGAAAAACAACATTTCCCGTCTCCTTTGAGCAGACGTTTATGGACAGGAAGACTACAGCAGTACAACATTTGTGCTGAATGTGTGTGACGAGCAAACCATGTAGAATCCTGGAAGGAGTGTGAAGGGACGAGATGGGAGCTTTAACCTGACAAAATCTCCGAGTAGTTACCGCTCTATCCAGCTGAGAGTTACTGACACCGTCGCCTGTGTCGCTGAACGCTGGCGCTAATCGTGAGCGGTGAGATGTTTATAGCGGGAACGTGAACATCATACTAACAAGTACAAACGGCTGACGCACAAACGCTAATGGACCGCTGCTGCGTCCAGCAGAACTATCCGCCACTGGAACATATAGTCTACTTTCGGTTTCTTCACTCTTTTTTTAATCAAACCGTCGAAAAATTACCCCATGTACGACGTTTATGGTTGTTTCCTAAATCTGCAATGTATCACATTCGTTTTATACTTGTGTTAGCATAAAAGTATGTAATTTTTGGTTAAATTGCAATCAATAAATTATAATATTCCATTTATAATTAATGTGAGTAATAACGTTGAGAAAATACGTGTGTTGGTAATGCCTAGTAATAAATAGTTCTTGCGCAAAATATTATTACACTGAGTGCGCACGAATGCGGTGCGTTGCCCCTCTGGCGTAATTTTCTAGACTCGGATAAGCTTTACTTGCACGAGGCGGAGGAATATCCTGGAAGTAGAACTTCAGCAGGGCTTCAGAAAAGTGTGAAGAAACCGTGAATGGTTTATAGCTGCTGAGTACTGCAGCTGAGCCGCTGGTTCGTAGCAGCAGGCGGAGACTGCCTGCCTCGCTGCTGGGTGCCTGTTCAAGGACATGTGTGCCCATTGGCCCGTCCAAGCTGCCCGTTCACGGCGGCCACCAATACCAATCATGGGCGTTCTCGGTCTCTGTGGGAAGAGCTGAATATGTCATCGACACGCGCGTGGGAACTTATTTCCATGTTCTTTTCACTGTGCATAAAATAATTGTTATGTAAGTGTTTGATATTATTGCAGAAATAACTGAAAATATTAATACTACCATCAATGCAAAAACTATTTTTTATGTAGTATTGGATGGTACCGTATGTTTATGAGCATACACTTAAAATTTGTTGCTTGTTTAGTGTCATTGTCTAGAATAAAATTCTTCAGAAGGCCTACTATCTCAGTCACTATATCTCAGCGTTTAAGTGTGCAGATAAACTCCATATTTTATCGTTTATGCAAATCCTTTTTAAAGTGCATGTAATGCTCATACTCAGAGTAATATTAAGTCAAAATTAAAATGATGGTCTTGCAGGAGGCAGTAGCACACTAATCAATTAGTGCATTTAGTTATTGTTTAGTAACAATTTAATATCTTTATTATCTTATGAAGATATACTATTTTTTTAATAGTTCCCAAGTTTTCAGCTTAAAAATAATTATTTAGTATTTATCTGGTAACAACCAAGACGTCTCGTACAACATTTGGAAACACGCATCACATAAGAATTAAAAATTCAAAGCTGAAACAGCCGCTAATGACGTAAACTCCACAGTTACACACGCCAGCAAAATTTTGGAACGCTTTTTGCCAATTAGAGTTTGACAACCTCCTCGTCAGATTGCAGCTCAGCCAATAGAAAAAATTTATCTGCACGCAGTAGCCAATAATACACAAGGCTTGTTCATAGAGCCTCGCGCAGCCAATGATAAAGTGGGTACGCATCCATCAACTGAACCGCCACGCCATTTCTTCTCTGTGACCGCATTCTAAACGGTTGACTGTCGTATTGCTCAAATAAAGAGCTTACAAAATACAAAACCATCAGAAACGAAAACCAAACTAATTGGAACATGGCCTCAGTTTCTCGGAACTCTGGTGAACCGTGCTCAACAACGTGCAAAACACTGGAATCATTTCCGCGAAATAAACGCATATTTAGATGTTTTTTTTGGAATGTAGAGGACATTAATTTATCACGGAATATACTAGTACACAGATACGAAAGGGCGTGCCGGTTCCTTTGATGTGGACGTACCCATTCTCTAATTGGCTACGCTAAGGCACTGGGAATGGACCTTGTGCGTGATTGGCTCCAGCGTGCTCCGAAAGTTTCCTGTTGGTTCTGCTGCTGGCCGATGAGTAAGTAGATTGCAAGACGCTGTTGATTGCCGAACAGAATTCCGACACGTTGCTGGTCAGTGACGCCATTTTGCTAGCGTGTGCTGCTGGAGTTCGCGGAATAAACAGCTGCTTCACTTCTGTATACATAAGTACTCTGTGGTTTTATGGTTCCCCTAATTTATTTCTTTTTAATTATGAGTTGTCCAGGAGGTGGGGGGAGGAGGCTACAAAAACAACCCCTTACCCCACCGTGGGTACGGTCATAGGAAAGACACAAGTGCAGTATAGTTGAAGTAGCGCAGTGGGCTGACAAATATAATCCATTCACGGTTACTTCTCACTTTTCTGAAGCCCTGCCAAAGTTCTACTTCCAGGATATTCCTCCGCCTCGTGTTAACTAAAATTAATGATTTTGTTTGAGTTTTGCGGTAGCCAATCAGATACTAGGCCCGTTTCCAGAGTCTCGCACAGCCAGTCAGAGAAAGGTTTGCAATTTCGTCTATGTGTTTTCTGTCTACTCTGTGGTGTTATGAGTAGGGACACTCGAATTTCGGGAAAAGGTTGCACGACCAGTTGTACTCCATGATACTTTAGCTCAGATCCTCTTTTGTCATTGGGTGATCTAGATGTTACGCGTCTTAAGTGTCTGCCCACGAATCAGAGACGTACAGTATCGGAGTAACTTAATTCTGATGATTGGTCAGTAAACTAAGAACATCTCTTCTCACAGACAAGCGCTGCCAATAAGCAAAATGAAACTGCTGGTACGTTGGTAGGGTATTGAAATCTAGCATGTGCGGAAATCTTTTCGCGTAATTCGGGTGTCCCTAGTTATGGGCACGGCAGTGATATTTCGCGAAAAGATTTCGAGACAAAATACAGTCCAAAGCACTGTAGGGTCGTGCAGTTTCTTTGATTGGCTAAAAAAATGTTCTGGCCCGTACAACCGTTTGCGCACGAATCACGAAGGTTAAGTGTCGGAGTTACATAGTCCTGAGTGGCTTGGTCAAAGACGGACACGGCACTAGCAGCCAATGGAGGTATAATAACAGCCTAGGAGTGTACAAAGTATTGAAGTCTACTGTGTGCTCCGATTTTTACGCGAAAAGTCACTGGCCCTAGTTATGGGTGTTATGTGTACGCGTTTTTGGAGTCTAGGATGTCCTAAAATTCACCCGTGAAGTGTTAATGGCAGTATAGTTTGCCGGCAGGCTAAGGAGCAGGGAGGGAAGCGACAGAGGTGTCGGCGCGCTAGCCTGATAACTAACCTAGGAGCGGAGCGGCGGGGCGCATGCGCGGCACCGGCGGCGGCCGNGCTCGCGAAGTGGGCCAAGAGTTGAACGGCTGCTGCCAAGGCCGCGGGCTATCTGCGCGCCTGCAGGTCGTCCTCGGCCACCTGGCTCGCTCCCACACCACCGCCGCCTCGCCCACCACACACACACACAAACAAACCCCTATGTCCGCAGCCACCCCGCTTTACCACGTTTTTATATAAACACACGCCCCATTCACTAGGGGCTTACGTTCTGCATGCTGCTTATTTTGCGCCTTCCACGTCTATAAGGCCGACTCGTGCTCACTCACTGCCTCTGCGCCCAAGGCGCTCGACTCGCATGCAGTCTTTCCGTCGGCGACTTGCCTGAACGTGACTGTAAGGCCATGTTCCATATGGCAGAGTGCGAGCGCGCGAGAGCGAGTGCACGAGTGCGTTTTGCAAGTGAGAGTTGGATACATGCTCTCTGAACATTGTTTGTTTATTCGGATCTCCATTGCCTACAATGACCACGAAAAAAGGCGTTCTGTTACTTCAGGCGAACGAAAACACAATTAAGCATCTTTCAAATAAACAACACACGATATTAACACTAATATATTTCGAGAGCTAGTGCGAGTGTGGATTCGTTCCCAATCAAGAGTATGCAACGAATTGTAGGAGGGAGTGAGAGTGCGAGTGTGAGTGCAGATGCTGGTTATTTGGAACACAGCCCAAGTTGCGATACTACATTTGTATTGCACATTACTGAAGATAAAAGCACGATGCGTGTCTAAAGACAACTCACACCCGTTGGAGCCGTTTTCACACCCAGGTTGAAATGTTGAAGTTGAAATGAGTACTTGAAACTTGTCTATGGGCATGAAACGTACCTTAAATATTTTCTTGCTAGACACCACCACAAAATAACTTTTTTTTCGACCCAACCTTGAAAACGTTCTTTATGAAGTGAGTGAGTGAGTGGGAGATTTGGGAGGCTCTTAACATCGAGGTCTTGAGCCGATGAGGGTGAAATTAGGTGAGTATAGAGCAGCGCCGGAATGCAAGGACGTGGGAAATGGGAGGTTCCGAGAAAACCCGCCAAACAGCGGTACCGCCCGGCACTATTCCCACATGCGAAAATCCGGAGGCGACCCTGCCGGGAATCGAACCAGGTTCGCCTTGGTGGGAGGCGAGTAGTTTACCCACTACACCTGTATTCTCAATGCTCGATGCCTGAGCGATCACTGCCACCAAGGACCTTGAGGTGTTTGTAGAGAAGCAAAATTGAGTTTACTTAAGGTGAACAGAGGTCTGTAAGAGAGCAACATGTGGGTGTGTAGGTAAACGCCAATCAAGCAAAAGTATTTGCCCAGAACGTCCTTAACTACAAACCAATTTCTTTGTGTCGTAAAGGTAACATATTTGAAAAATTGCCTTCTAAATTTTTTTATGGAATGTTTTGTTGCTCTGTATGCTATATCGAGTGAAACCCATATAATGTTATATCGCATCGACACTATTGCGAGAGTGTGTGTACACACACACAGCCTGCTCGCCTCTCCTAGCTGCTGGTTGGCCGCTCAAGGACACTTGTGCCCATAGGCCGTATTAACTGTCCGTTCACGACAGCCACTGACACCGCCCCACAGTTGAACGACGGCAGTCGTTTACAACATACACTAAAGATGTGGTAGATCGATTTTCGTATTCTGTACATGTACCCAAAAATAACTTGTTCATCACAAGTGCAACTGTCAGTCACATGGTTAACAACCAGATCAACATGTTTGTTTACAATCGAATCTTCCGCACACCCACACTAATGAATAAAATACTTTGCTTAACTTGAATGTATTCTCTTTCCATTAACGCTAGGTAAGAGGACGTACAAACATATCAAAGCAGTTACATAAACAGTTTTATACCTTCAAGTCCTATCCGCTTGGTTTTTGATAGTGCTATTAGCAGGAAAGCAGTCCAGTGCTGAAGCACGTAGAGTGGCTACAGCGCAGTTNCCGCTTGGTTTTTGATAGTGCTATTAGCAGGAAAGCAGTCCAGTGCTGAAGCACGTAGAGTGGCTACAGCGCAGTTTTTATGCGCACTCAACACCAATTATTTCGTACGGTTTACTACCACGAGAACTTGTACCTTGGCGCAGCTGTATAACAACACTCACTCAGTTTTCAGACTAATAAAAATTTTAATTCTTTTTTATGTAAGTTAATCAGTAGGGACTGGAAAATTTTCGAAATTCTATTGACAGTATGCTAGATTTCAAAATCANTTTTTTATGTAAGTTAATCAGTAGGGACTGGAAAATTTTCGAAATTCTATTGACAGTATGCTAGATTTCAAAATCACATATATTTGAGTTATTTTTGCTGCTGGGTAGCAGATTATTGGGCACGCCCTGCAGGACCTTGTGTAATTAAAAAACTTGCACTAAACAAGAATAGAATTTTGTGCTTTCTTGTAAAGACTCTATAATTTTGCGTTATACCTAATTTGATGGCAAATTACACTGATCGCAAGTTTACGTTTGACTTATGTATGTCATTGGACGTTGGTTCATCCGACAAGCCTTGCAGTACTCAGAACCAATAGTAAATGCTTAGCACTCTGGTAGCTTCATTTCGTGTGGCCGGGTCGAACAGGAGAATGAGTTCTGCCTGTGGCGGCAGCCAATGAACAAGTTACTTCTGCTTGAGTATGTAATAGTGAACTGTGGAATCTTGCTTGGGGCCACATCTTTTAAAGCAGGATGGTAGAGTCTGTACGTATAGGATAAAATTGGTAACTCATTGGAGCAGACTCAAATAATCAAACAGCTGAGATTCCAGTACACACATGACTCACGCCTGGCCTACAAATCACCAACTTACGACATTTTCCCATTCCTACTAATCTGACCCACCTAGGCGAACCGAGTTCGATTTCCGGCGGGGTCGCTCCCGCATTTTCACACGTGGGAATCGCGCCGGACGATGCCGCTGATCTGCGAGTTTTCTCGGGAATCTCCCGTTTCCCCGCCCTTGCATTCCGGCGCTTCTCCATTTACGCCGCTTGGTCAGTCTAACGATGATAAACTGGCAGTCAAGGAGTATTCCTCGAAGAAAAATTCTCTTAAAAAAATACTGTGGCCCGAAGAAAACCCTTGGTTTAAAAATAAAAAANGGAGTATTCCTCGAAGAAAAATTCTCTTAAAAAAATACTGTGGCCCGAAGAAAACCCTTGGTTTAAAAATAAAAATAACACGGCGGGGCGCAATGAACTGATAAACATCATATCCAGTGCTATCGCCAGCGTCACGCACGCACGCACGCACGGACGGAAATATCTCTACAACCTCTATACAAAGTTGAACAATAATAACCATTTTCAGTTCATCAGATGTGTGTTTGTGGGCAAGTGAAATAAAATAAAGACGTGGCGACACCGAATTCCAGCAGCTAATGGGATGCTCTGCTCTTCATAGGCGCGTATAGACAGTTCACATCTAGCGTGTTCTAAGTGATCATCCCGCTACACAATTTCGTGTATAGCCGATTCGCGGTTTCTTCACACTTGTTGAAACAAACTGAAATATCACACCATGCACGACGGTTTGGTTGTTTCCGAAATGTTATGTATCACAAGCGTTTTATGTTTTTGTTAACATAAAGGCGCCTTTTTTTAAAATGTTAAATGTAACTTCTACTTGTGTTTATGTACATTTCGTTTTTAATAAATATGAATAAAAACAGTGAGAAAATAGATGCGTTGGTAACGCCTTGAAATTGTTATTANTAGATGCGTTGGTAACGCCTTGAAATTGTTATTATTCAAAATATTATTAAAGTGAGTGCGTACGAATGCGGTGCGTTGCCCCTTAAGTGTAATTTTCTAGATCTAGTTAAACTTTGTCTGCATGAAGCAGAGGAGTATCCTGAAAGTATAACTCATGCAGGGCTTCAGGAAAGTCGTAAGTAACCGTTATTTAACTATAGTGTCGAAAGAGTTCAACTATGTAATGTCATTACGTCCAGAGTGTTGTAAAAATATACGGCAAAAATGGTAAGAGTAGGTAATGATGACAAAATGCTCAGCACGCATGCGAGTGTAATCCGTGGCGCGGAGATCAGCGGAGACTCATCTGCGGCGAGGTGTGTCGCGGCCGGCGGGAGGGAGGGAGTCGCGGGCGCGGGCGAGAAAGCGGCTGTCCCACTGAACTGCAGAATTGGGCGCGCAGGTTAACTTGACCCAATGGCACGCTCCGCTGGGCAAACGGCACCAAGGCTAGGTTAAGGCTGGCGGCGGGACTGTACTTCGCTTCCTCGCTCACGTGACTCTGGACTGGTGTCCGCCCAGCCGCGGCCCACGACCACCCAACCCTGCTTGCGAGGGTGGTTGAAACAATATCGATATATAGAAATGACGATATTATATCAACGATAAATCAGTATAAATCGTTGACATATTTCAAAGATGTTTTATCGAAATCAATATATTTTTCCAGGTATCGGAAATATTTTTTTTTTAATGCTGTTTTAATAAGCTGTGCTTTGAACATAAAAATTTTATTTAAAAAATTGCTATGTTTACTTTGGCAACATGCGCCAAAAAAAAAAGCGCCACATCTATCTGCAATGCCACGTGTCCTCAATATATAATATTCCAATCAATTATACATTTGCTAAGTCCCTATAATACATAAAACATCGAATTCCGATGTCCCAAAAATCGATATCTTTTTTTCGATATATCGTTTTGTAAAACGATACTTTTATAAATAACCAATGTAAATAATATCGATATTTTTTCTGATATCTACATCCCTACGTACAACTACGTCACTATACAGGCTATTAATGGGAACCTTCCCCCCGCCATTTTGGATTTTTGGCTTTTCTAGCTTGTTTACGTTTAAAAAAAAAGAACATTCCGGAAGTACCTCTGTACTCAACTAGCTATTGACCTTGCACAGCAGTACAGGCATAACGACTGATGAACTACGAACTCATAACTATGAAACAATATTAATTCTGCCAAAATTTGATCAAATCAATACTGTCACGTAAATGCGAATTCGTAGATAAGTCTTTATGTATGTACTGCTATGTAAGGTCAATAGCTTGTTGAGTATAATAGTAGTTTCGAAAAATTTTTTTTTAAACGTAAACAATCTAGGAAATTCAAGAATTCAATGTTGCGGGAGAAGGTACCCCTTAAAGTGAGCACTTTTGAAATCTACTTTTAATAAAGGTCACAGAAAAAGTCTAAAGTTTTGGCAACGGTATTAATGTTACTACAACATTAATATGTTGTTATCTGTGAGCCGTCAGTAACTAATGTTGCTGTTAATGTAATGTAATGTTAAGCTATTAATGTTACTGTAACAATAAGTAATTTTGTAACATTACCTCCTTACTGTATTGGCAACAGTATGGTGGTGTTTATGTTGCGGCAATTTTTTTTTTTGCGGCAAGACAACTTTGTTTTGCAGCAGAGCAAATTTTTTTGTTGTATTGATTTTGAAATTTGTGTTAAAAAAATTTCTTGTACTTTTTGCTTTAAATAAACATTGCGGTTTATAATAAATTAAGTACAATTATTTTGTCACGAAAATAAATACTAGTAACGAAAAAAACCTTTCGGTAGAAAGGGGAATCGAACCCATGCTCCTAATGCTTGACGCACTCCACTTCACGGAACCCGGTGCCGTACCAACTTCTCTACTGTAACATACTTATTTCTGTTTCATATTGGAGGTATTAAATAGAATTTAAACGATAACTTGCAGCTCTCTTTCGTTGTGTAAAAATACTTTATGTTCAAGGCTTAAGGACTGGTCTAGGCTTCATTTAGTTTTCATATTGTGCTTTAAAATTTAAATACAGTTGTTTCATTTTACGAGGTTATCGCTGTTCACTACTATCCGCCATTTTTACAACACCAAGTCAGTGTAACCTTGTGTTGGTTGGACATTCCTTTAATGTCTCAGTAACATAAAATATTTTGTTCATCCTGTTAATTTTAGCGTAATAGAACTTTTGGTTGCGGCAACATTACTTAGAGGCTTTGTTAATATTAACACTTCAACCGTTTGTTTGCATTGCAGAAATATAAGACTTTGTAAATGGTTAACATTAAGTAACTTTGTCACAACATTATTAACGTTTCTACAACATAAACGATTAAAGAAATGCCTCAACAGTAATTTTTTTTTGTTGCAGCAACATTAGACTTTTTTCTGTGCACTGTCCATTAAATGAATATACAGTACGCTTCCGTAGACACTAGCATGCAAGTACCCAGTTAAGTTGACAGTAAATTCAGTAAAATAGTTTTAAGTCTTGAAGTTGTATTGCAAGTGAAGTGTTTAAAGTTATGGCAAGCAAAACAAGCTGGCGTTCTTTTGATTTCTACACATTACAATAAGAATTGATATAAGCCTACTAGTGACGCATTAAGATGCCAAACAATTTCACATTTTCACATTACTGTTGCTTGAATAGTCATTGGGCCCATGGCAATGTTAATGTTTAGATGTGTCGGAATAATACAAAATTAGGAGAAAATCAGAACTTAAGCAGCGTTTCCAAAAGTTCTCAATTAACGGTGAACAGCATGTGCTNAATACAAAATTAGGAGAAAATCAGAACTTAAGCAGCGTTTCCAAAAGTTCTCAATTAACGGTGAACAGCATGTGCTAACAATCACTTCTCCAGAGTCCTGCAGTCGGTTTTGATTGTGTTTTCTGTGTAGAGCTAATGATTTTACGCGAAAGTACGTGGTATACTTCAACACTATAAGCGCCCATCAGCAATGTGTCTGTTGGCATTGGCTGCTGTCTGCTTGAGAAGGCGTTTTCATTTTTGACCGCGCCACTTAGAATTCAGCAACATCGGCACGGCTCCTACGTGATACGTGTGCAGACAGTTAACACGAGCCAAAAAGTAATTCAGCCAATCAGGATAGGTAAACGACTGTACAGTGTTTTGAAATATGACTTGTCTTGAATTCTTTTCGCGAAATTCACATAGTCCCGCTGGATGCCAGCACAACGTTTAGTGAATGTTGACACTAGCTGTGTTCTATCACCGAGAGAGGTGAAGTGAGATGAAGGTGAAGCAGAGAAATAATGTAATTAGGAAGATGGGACTACCCTGAGAAAACCTGCCAGTCNGTGAAGTGAGATGAAGGTGAAGCAGAGAAATAATGTAATTAGGAAGATGGGACTACCCTGAGAAAACCTGCCAGTCAATGGCAACGGCCGCCACGTTTCCCACATGCGAATATAGAGAACGACCCTGCCGAGAATCCAACAAGTTTTGTCGTGTTGGGAAGCGAGTAGTCTTCACTCACGATCTATATGTTACAAAATAAGCGTTTGGGTACAAAATAAGTGGTGCTGAATCAGTCTACCCATTTGCTACCTGCGGTTGTTGAGGTCAATTTTCGAGCCTACGCACGTGTTCTTGTAGAATATTTTCAAAGCCTTGCACGATACGAAAATATATCGGAATGTCGTCACCAAAAATAAACAAGGTGTTATGTGTAGAAATTTTTTTGACGAAAATACATGTCTAGAGGTCGATAAAATCAGCTACGGAGGTTGGATTGTGTGAAGGATTTTCAGCAGAGGACCACGCTACTCGGTGTGTGGTAAAACTGGCTTCTCATTGAGGACTAGGGAGTCTAAGAATTCATATCATTGAAGCCAGTACTGCACACTACGAGAATCACTGTCCAATAATCTTCCTTGCGTTTAACTGATTCCTTCCAGCGTTGCTACTCATTAAGAGTTTTACGGGGCCTGTCTGATAAATTGTGATTCGATAGAAAAAAAAGAACTTAAATGTACGTGAGTCTGAAGTCTACGGTGTCTTGAAATTAATTCATGATATTAATTATTTTTACTTCAGTAATGTCCGGAACGCGGTGGTGTGCTGGGGTCAGACTAAATGCGCTCCTCAGCTAAAACCAATTATTTTTTAATATACTGTTTCGATTAAGACCAGGTTGCTTATAAATAACCGTAATGTGGTCGGGTATCTCGGATGCGGGGGTCGCACGCAGACAATTAAGGAAAGACGCGATAGTCGAGTGACCGTAAAGTTTACCATGATTCCAGAAATAACTAAACGTCGGCGACTTTGTGACGCATCGATCGTGTTACAGCGAGCTACTGACAACGTTTAAGATAACCGGAGATTTACGTGAGCGGTGTAGCGTCACGCACCATGGCGTCGAAGGTCATGGGTTCCTCGACCGACAGAATCAAAACGAGGGGAGCTTTCACCGTAGCGCGGTCACGGCGGAGAATTATCGGGCCTATTTGTCGCCCGGCCCGTTGAGGCAGGATTAACGGCTGCTCGTGCCGAAACTAACTACTGTGTACTATAATAGACGTTCCTGCCTGCTGGCAAATTGTAAGCAGTTTATAGGACCCAAGGCAATCTATTACCTCGACGTTAGGTTGGAAGGGTTTTAGTAAAGTTCTTCCCGTGCTGTTTTCTCGACTCCCTTCGCTGGCGTCATGTCAGGCCAGTCTCTGGTCTTCTAGTCAATGAGTCAGCTATCGAGACTTGTTTGTGCAGATGTACTCACACCCACGTGTGAAATTTGCGCCTCGCTATTTGCTCGTGGGGTGTTAAAACAGTCCACTATACTCCCCGGAACCACAGCAGTTACTGGTTTCTAACGTGTACACCAAAAGTGTATAGTCGCAAGCAAAGACAACCANACTCCCCGGAACCACAGCAGTTACTGGTTTCTAACGTGTACACCAAAAGTGTATAGTCGCAAGCAAAGACAACCATATTCTGCGACAGGAAACTTTGACACGATAGTCTATACCAGATGCAGATGTTCAGAATTAGTGACAATTTTTGTTGTAATGTATTGTTTTTATGAGGCAAGTATCAGGATAACGGCTCATATGTTAACTCAACCTAACCTAANATTTTTGTTGTAATGTATTGTTTTTATGAGGCAAGTATCAGGATAACGGCTCATATGTTAACTCAACCTAACCTAAGTGGAAAAATTTCCATAAATTACCACATTTACGTACGACAATATTACCGTCTCCCACTGTGAAGATAACCAGGCNAAGTGGAAAAATTTCCATAAATTACCACATTTACGTACGACAATATTACCGTCTCCCACTGTGAAGATAACCAGGTCTATCCCAGATGAGTTAGTGGCTTCGGATCATCGAGAAGAGACTGAGAACAGAAAACAACTTACTGATGTTCGTACATTAAACTTGAGGCGTCTAAACGTAATGGCATCGTAAGATTGTACGTAAGGGTTAGTGAAATATTCGTGCCCAAGGTAAGGCATGGTTGTCGGCCGTCACGTCATCGTTTATCTGTGGGATATATTCCAGGTGTTAACGAAGGAGAAAATAACAAACGGCACTGCTCAAAGTTCATCACTTGACAGCTGCATAAGTTTCCGAGCTCAAATAGAAATACCATTTTACGTATCGAACGTGGACGTGCCACAGTTGCATGCACTCGCTACTCACTGTTTAAGACGAGGGACTTAGGTGAGTTATTCTTTTTATACGGCAACCATATCATATACACTGGAAGACGGTCACTCCAGATAATCATTATACAGTATTGTGTCTCGCCTAATGTTTCCAGTTTGTTTATTTATGCCTTTGCCGTCAGTGGTGAGGTTATATGCTACAATTAAGCATGATGCTCAACTTAAATGTTACTCAGCTACATCAAATACAGAACAATTAAAAAACAATTACGGTACATAAAAATAATTCAAGTATACTAAAATTTTAGTGCTAAAAGAAATTGAAGATTTTCTACATAAGGGAGAGAGAAAAGAAGACATAGGTATGAAATCGATGTGACTTTCATAATGTTTGATTTAATAATCACACATGCACGATTGACGTAACTGTTTATAAAATATTAAAATATTATTTAAGTGTTAAAAAGAGATGTGTATTTTATAAAACTGTGGCATTACTCTGGAGTTGATGAGTACTTTTTTTATTTCAGATTCCTCCCAGTTCGTCCGATTGTTCCTTTTACGTGTTACATGTCCATTTTGTTATGCTTCCGTGCATTTAGCACAATACTTAATTTTAAAAGGAGCTTTTTCGGTCACGGGAGACGCGTGCGACTGTGTAATGCTATCTTCACCACGAAGTCAATCCAGCATTCTTGGTGAACTATAGAGTGACAAATACAGCCAGAGAATATGTATAGAAACAGAATCATTATAGCATGGCAGTTAATTTGATATACGCGTATACGTTTGGCTGGGCTACAGTCTCCCTATACAGATTCCAGATGCTGACTGACGAACTACGTTCAACCATATCGCTGGCTTTATGCGCCACGAGTTCGCAATTCAAACAGGTTTTTTATGGCCTGAAGGCCGACACACCCTTCGTCCTCCCGCACTGCATCAATGCTCCGGTGAATGATACAGTGCACGGCACTTTCTCTTCTTCTATCGTCCGTTATACCATTAACTCTTATGTCTCTCGGAAATCTTCACTAATATCCTCACTCTTTAGTTGTCTCATTAGCACACGTTTTAAGGTGTCATTGACACTATAAACAGGCAAAAAGTTTACGTTACAGATCCTATGTTTTTGTAGTTGCCAGGGTAGGTGAGAATCTGCGTACTGCAATAGTTGTTTACATTGATCTATTTGGCATTCTTACTTGTTCGGCTTTATGGAAATATTTGAAATATTATTCTTCTTTTACCTGCAGTCTCTCGTCTTTGATGCCATTTTTCGAGAGATTCTCTTCTGACCTCAAGTGTCTCTTCTTGATAGTTCTACGTGTCAGCCCAAACAGGTTTTATTGCCCAAAGGTCGGTCCACTACCCATCCACCGCGCCGCATCCTTACTTACCAAAGTAGTACTGTACAGGGCAAGTCTTTCGATTTTTCGTCCTTTTCTTGATGTTCGTACCTTCTTGGTATTATTTTAGAAGGCTCTATGTCTGTTTCCTTTGTTAAACTTGTCCTCGTCAGAAAGAATATGACGTTACTTCTTTTTCACCCATAGCCTTTGCCCGAGACTTCCTTCGCGGAAGGGGTCGCGGTGGTGTAATGGCCAGATTACTCGCCTCCCACCTAGGCGACCCGGATTTGATTCCCGGTGGGTTCGCACTCGGATTTTCCCACGTGGGAATCATGCCGCTTGTTGGTGGGTTTTCTCGGGGATCTCTTGTTTCCCCCGTCCTTGCATTCCGGCCCTGCTGCATACTCACCTCGCTTCACTCTCATCGGGTCTCAAGACATTGCTGTTAAGGGTGTCATATTTGTACGAAACATTGTTCAACTCGTGCGCATTGTATAATGACATTTTCCTCGAACAAATAAATTTTACCCTTTATGATTTGAATTATTTGATGTGAAATACAAAATTCTTCTGTTTTGTTGCAGCAATAATAACAAATACTATCTTAGTTGTACAGATGAAAAAATTTACANTCTTCTGTTTTGTTGCAGCAATAATAACAAATACTATCTTAGTTGTACAGATGAAAAAATTTACAACATAAACTAATACAGCGGCCCACTACTTGACATATATGAAATTTACCAAATAACCGTTCATACAGTTTCAAAATTTTTTAAAAATATGCAAATATCTTTTTATATATAACATTTTTTTCATATATGACTTGTAATTTGGTGATTACATACGTGTCACGCAGTACCCCATGTGATTAGTTTACTTTGCAAAATTTTTCATCTGTACAACTTAGTATTTGTTATTGCGACTGCAACAAAAGTTTTTTTGTATTTGACATCAAATAATTTTTAAAAAATTTATTGTACATTTTTTTTTATTCGAGGAAACTGTTATAACATACAATGCGTTCAAGTTGAACAATGTTTCGTGAAAAATATATATTTATTAATATCTTGGGGTCCGAACCCTCTTAAGAGCCGCCCAAATCTCTTCACTCACTCTCTCACTCAAGGCTTCCCCCCTTTTGAAGGAATTCTCCATTTGCACGTCATAATTTCCGATTTATAGTAATTACTGACAATGTGCGACCATAGAATATTTACGTGTTGTTTAAAATATTTGTGCTGAAATTTAATTGTGTTATCTACTAGCTGTAAAAAGTCGATTATCAATAAGTTCTCGCCTTTTTAGCAGGTAGAAAACAACGCACAATGAAAATTAGACACAAAAGCACTAAACAACCAGTTAATTCAACAATACCTCTATAAAAGAGGCGAAGCCAAGCCGCAAGTATTCTGCGGGCCGGCCTTGCACCGTGGCCTTTGGCCGGCGATGCTGTCGTCGTGACGACTACTCGAACCTGCGGCCGTCCGAGCCAGCGCGCTCGGGCGAACCCACCGGTGGTTATATGGCACTAGCATCCCTCCGCTAACACGCAGGGAGAGACTGCCGGAGACAGGTGCGCCACGTTTCGGGCCGCGGGTCGCACGCCAACACCACAGCCTCGCCAATATTACAATTACAGTCCATTCGCGGTTACTTCCAAATTTCCTGAATCCCTGCTAAAGTTCTACTTTCGAGATTCCCCGCTTCATGCTAACAAAGCTTGTGTATTAATATTTGGCATAAGAACTATTTCTTACTAGCCATTACCAAAACACGTGGTTTCTCACTGTTTTTATTCATCCTAACTAATACTATAAAAGCGAAAGTGTCTTTGTTTGTTTGTTTGTTTGTCCGTCCTTCTTTCACGTCGCAACGGAGCAACGGATCGACGTTATTTTTTGTACAGAGATAGTTGTAGGGCTGAAAGGTGATACTGGCTACTTTTTATCGCAAGAAAATATCTCAAAAATTTACAAACGATAATAGTGAATCAAATCGGAAAAAAGTTTGCCGCCAGCGCGCTCTCTTCCAATACGCTGTCTAAACCGTTAAAGATGGGACAATATCGTGTAGTAAAGAATTGTGTAGAATAAAAAGACCTAAAAAAACTTCGTTTTAATATATATTTATATATAACAGAGAAATACTAATAAGGGTTTTTACCATTTAATTCACCGACACGTTGAGTTTTATAATATGTATAGAGTATAGAACATTAACACTAAGTAAAAATCAACTTTATTTAAAAAAAAAAAACTTAGACAGTAATTCTGTAGTCCACGCGAGAGGAGCCGCGGGCACAGCTAGTATTAATTATAAATGTAATATGATAATGTATGATTGAAATATAAGTGCAATTTCAGTTTAACCGAAAATAAGGCACTTTTATGTTCTATTTTAATAGAAGTGTAAAACGCTTGTGATAATGACATATTTCGAAAACAACCAAACACGTTTCATATGGGGTGATATTTCAAAGGTTTGATTTAAAAAGTATGAAGAAACTGCGAATAGACTATAAATAATGCGCGTAGTACAGATACAAAGTACTTAAGAATACAGAGGTGAAACAGGAGCTTAAACCGCGAACTTCAGCCTCACATGCCAGCAAAACGGCGTCACCAACCATCAACATTTAGGAAGGCCGTTTACCAATCAGGGCCTGGTAACTTACTTACCAGTCGGCAGTCCAGCAAATAAGAAACATTTCGCAGCAAGCGGTAGCCAATCAGACACAAGGCTCACTTCAAGATGCTCGCGCAGCCAATCGAATGATGGGTACGTCCACATTAAAGGAACCAACACGCCAGTTTGTCTCTGTTTAGGTACGTATCCACTGCGTGGTAAAGGCTGTTCGCGGTTAATTAAGCATTTTTCAAATCAACCTTTGAAAAATTTCACTGCCTCCACCTGCATGTATTTTAACAAGTACATTGACTTGCATGCGCCCAGTAAAGTTGGTAACGAAGGAGGGGGTGTAGTTCCATGAATTAACGTTCAATTAAAATTGTAAGGGAAACATTTGTGAATATCGAAAAACGGTTTCTTTACTTTTCTAGTGATTTCGCAATTTCATTTAACTGACGCATAAATAAAGCGATGAGGCCAATTCAAATCTTAATTTTACATACGGTGGAAGAATATACAATATGCATGAAAGTAGGTCTTAAGCAGGGCTTTTGAAAGTGGTCAGTTTATCGTGAACTGACTATACATATCTGAACTGGTCTGGAAATTCAGCGAGANTCATGTTTTACTTTTTATAGATATTATACCATTAAACTATTCTGGTCAACCTCAACGAAGTATGCATAATTATTTGATTTAACGATTGTGTTCTGTCAAGCGGTAGTGTAACTGACTTGCATTCATGAAGTCGTGGATTCGAACCCGGCATTCAAGCGGGATAGGCTGTATGTGCCCTTCTTTCCATTGCCAACATAAGGGGATAGCCATTCACGGTTCCAATTTTTCTGTAGCCGTACTAAATTTATCCTTTCAGGCTATTCTTCTGCCGCATTCAAACAAAGTTTAACTGTTTGTTCACACTGAATTTAATAATGTTTTGCAGGAAAACTATTTCTTACCAGACGTTACCAACACACCTATTTTCTCCTAATTTTTATATGAGTTGTAAATTTAATATTGTAATTTATGAATAAAATTTGAGTAAAACTCAAATTTAACCTAAAATAGAATACTTTATATTAGCGGAAGTACAAAACGCTTGTGATAACTGTAATATTTAGGAAACAGCCAAACATTACATACATGGGATGATTTATAAAGGCGTGCTTCATGAAGTGTCCAGATTTTGCTATTATATTATAAAGTCTATTCACGGTTTCTTCACACTTGTTGAATCAAACCTTTGAAAAATCGCTCTATATATGACGTGTTTGGTTGTTTCGTAATATGTAACGTATAACAAGCACTTTATACTCCTGCAGGCATAACGGTATCTTATTTTGGTTAAATTGAACTTTTACGTCCTATTCTGTTCATAATTAGTACGACTATAAACAGAGAGAAAATAGGCGTGTTGGTAATGCCTAGTAAGGAATAGTTCTTATGCAAAATATTAGAACACTA
>NQII01008166.1:0-10066 GCA_002778355.1 Clitarchus hookeri
ACATACTGCTGCATTTACTCTGAACAGAACGGGTAAGAGTAAAGTTGAAGGAAAAACACCATATGAGGTATGTACCAATAAAAGTTTCGATATTCAACAATTAAAAGTCTTCGGCACACCGGTGTATGTACACATTCCAAAAGAAAGACGAAGAAAATGGGATAGCAAAGGAGACAAGGGATTGATGGTCGGATATGGCGAAGATACCAAGGGTTACCGGATATACTTCCCACAGAAAAATACTGTAGAGACAAAGTGTGATATTGTTTTCTTAGAACAGAAACAAGAAGGAAGGGAAGAACCCCAAGTTACACTTGATTTGGAGAACGAGTTGAAACAAATAGTAGATAAAGTTGATGGAAACGAAGACTTACAAGAAACTCTGGTAAACATGAATGAAAGCTTAATAACTCAAAATGAATCTGGAAGTGAATATGAACCNGACTTACAAGAAACTCTGGTAAACATGAATGAAAGCTTAATAACTCAAAATGAATCTGGAAGTGAATATGAACCAAAGTGAAGAAGAAAGCGTAATCACACCATTACAAAATGGAAATGAACGAAGCAAGCGTGTAAGGAAACAGACCGAATTTTATCAATGCAACAACACTTGGCCGCAAAGCCCACATAGAAGTCTCTACGGGTTGCGGACTGGGATGCACACAGACGTAGACATGCTGACTGGGTCGTATTCTGGGTGGTGGTAGCATGGTTGTTGGCAGTCATCGCGCTATGTAACCTCACTGGTGAGTGCATACCTCCTAGTGCTTCCTCTTACACCATTCACGTCGGGCATCACTGCTGACTGGGTCAGAACTGTCTTCTGCCCCCGGGCAGACAAACTCACCAGGCGTGGTGAGGTTGTGACCCAGCAGGATGTTGGCAGGTGACTTGCAGTGGTGGAATTGTTGCATCGATTTAGGGTGAAGAGGGCGACATGCTGATGGTTGGCCCAGGTAAACTGTTGTTCACCCACATTGAGCAGCAGGTGGGTTGGCATGTGGGTGGTTGATTGCTTACTTCAGGTGTCGCACTCCCGAATAGATATCAAATTCTCATCGTTTACTGCCTGGGAATTGCATGTCATTATTTGTAAATAGTTTCTGCCAATATCCCCACCTGGGGAAGAAGTCTGTCTGCTGGACCTTGACAACCCTTGTGACTCATGCGCTACTGATGGGATATACCTCGACCCACCTGGATAAGTTATTGGTGACCACCATAATGAATCTTGTCTCCTCAGAGAACTGGGGTAGGGCCCCATGCGGTCGAGAGACACCATCTCGAAGGGCTTAGTGGGCAGTCGGGGCTGTTGCTGTGCTCCATCAGCTCACTGTGTTTTGAATTGATTACACATAACACAGTGTTTCACGTATCTGCTTTTGTGCTTTGTTACTCCAGACTAAAATAAATGTTCGCGCACATTGCAAGTTGATTGCTCCAGGTGTCCTGAGATATTGCTATTGTGCTCTCTAACCTGGGGGGAAACAAACTGTCTCCACTTGTCATGGCTACTAGGTGAACAAGTCACTAAATGGTATTCTATGATGTGCCAACACTCATCATATTGGTGTGTGCGAATGTCTTTCTGCTCGCGAGTGGGTACACACTCTAGCTGTCATTGCACTACGTCATGGTATAGGTCACGTACAGTGAGGTCATTATTGGTGGTATTTATCTGGTTAAGGCGTACCTCACTCAGTGGTTCCCGTATTGTTGGTGGTAAAATCTCCTCCCAATCTGTGTCGTCTTGCACCACGATGTCAGTGCATGGTGACCTGGACAATTCATCTGCTAGCTGTTTTACGCTACCGAAGACATGCTCCACGATGAATTCATAAGCTTGAAGAAACAGCGTCCACCAGGTCAGCTTGCTGCGTGCCTCGCACATGGTGTGGGGCCAGACTAAGCAGTGGTTTTTGGTGCGAAGTTTGAAGCACAGGTAATCCAAGTATAACCGGTACTTTTTTTAGACTATTCCAAACTAAGGATGAATGTTCGTTGATGTTGTACCATCGCTCATTTGGTACGAACTTGGCACTAGCAAAGCCGATGATATGACATTTGTCATTGTCACCACACTGGTAGAGCACTGCACTGTGTCCTTGGCTGGTATCGGTCTGCAGGTGGAGGTGATTTTTTGCATAGTACCTTGCTAAGGTCGGGAACACTCGGAAACATGACTTGATTTGCTGTAAGGCGTCGTCTGCAGGGCCGTCCTATTGAAACTACCGCTGGGTTGACACCAGGTCGGTGAGTGGTGCGATGATGATGGCAAAGTCTTGGCTATGCTCCCAGAGCCAATATATTAGCCCAAAAAACTTCCTGTGTTGCTTGTGCGTACATGGTGGTGGGTACTCGTCCTTTAGTTGCAGTTGTTCGGTGTTGGGTTTGTTGCCTTACTCGTCGACGAAATGCCCCAGAAAGTTGATACTGGTCTTTCCGAGGTGGTATTTTTCAGAAGAACGTGTGAGGCTGTTGATGGCCAACCTCTTGAGCACAAGTGATGGGTGATGGAAGTGCTTTTCCCAACTTGGCGACCATATTACCATGTCGTCCAGGTAGGTGAGTGTGAATTCGCCGATGAGGCTCGCCAACACATTTACTACCATCGCCTGGCAGGTGACTGATGCATACTTAAGTCCGAATGGCATGGTGCAGAACCTGGAAACGCCTGCTGTTAGGGGACGTGAAAGCTGTCTTGCCATGCTGTTGAAACTTGACGGGCACTTTTCTATAGCTGCTGTTAAGCTCAAGGGATGACATGACCTTGGCTTGCCATAAGGAACTGTGGGCATCTTTGATGCTAATGAATGGTAGTTATGCACTACATGTCACTTGGTTAACTGGCCAAAAGTCTACACAAAACCCCCATCTGCTATCTCTTTTAGGTGCCAGTGTTATATCGGAATTAAAGTTACTGTTTGTTGGTTCAATAACACCGTCATCCAACATTTCTTGAATTTGTTGTGTAATAATTCGTGCTTTGTGCGGTAAATAACTGTATGGTGGAGTGTATATAGGCTTGTCTTGCATTACCATTATCGCATGCTCAACAACTGCGCTTTGACGAAGAGCTTCGTGTACTACAAACACATATCGGCGCTCGTCAAGGAGCTGCTGAAAAACTGCCTAGTGTTAGAACGGTACGTTGTTGTCAAAGCCCGCTAGTGAAACAGCTGGTACTGTATCAGCTGGTCATTTGTCAAGGGTATATACTGTGAGTCACTCCTTCAGGCCGAAATGGATGTGATGTGCCACAGGTTCAACTATGGTATTTTGTTTAGTAAGCAACTGTACACCAATGATGCCATCTTCCCTAATATCTGGCGTAACAACTGTTGTGGTTATTGTTTCTGGGTCATATAAACGATCTGTTACTGTGGCTTGACCTAGTGCAGTACTGGTGTGTTGATTTGTGGTTAAACGAATTATGCGAGTGGCTGGAGTGATATCTGTAGAATGCATGAAACCGGGTTGTATGAAGTTATGTAAGGCAGCAGTGTCTTTTAATGTGTGGCGATGATGACTTTTAATAATCACTAGAAAGCAGATGAACTGTGAGCGATTGCTGCTAACCTTGTTAATCAGAGCTTGTTGCGGTCTCAAGTTGATAGTATTGTCTGGGACTGGGGTATCGGGTACGTCCCCTTCCTTTACCCCTGCTCTTTATTTACCAAATTGCTTCTAGAATGGTTGTTTGTTTGTTTGAGGTAGGGATTATTAAAGCATGCACTGTGCTAATGGAATTTGTAACCATTATAATAACGACACAGAGTTGGAAGTAGTTTTGTTTTATCCCACTTCACGTTTTGGTTTCGCTCACTGTCTGTTGGCTTAGCATTTTTGTTGTCACTTGCACCGATAAATTTTGCTGCACTGTCTCCAGCACTGAAATTTTTGTCCCATTGTTGTCCAAAATATGGTGTTTTAGCACTGTTTTGCACTATGTCCTGACCCTTCACACTTTCCAGATGTTGCTTGTGGCTCAATCGTGCAGCACTCACTTCTTGTTCGCAGTGCGTCTGGAATGGAGTTTCTCTCCAAGATTATTTGTGGCATGCATAAGTTCATCGTGTCTGCTATCAAGCATTGGTACCAACACGACACAGTACTCTGGGCGCACTGTTTCCGTCTCTACTTCAAGCACTTCGCGCTTGGGCAGGTGTGGGTGGAAACATCTGACAAGATGTGTTTTTTCTGGTGATAAATGTGAGTAATGTTTGGAAATGCTAGTGTGTGGTTACTTTGGTTGGTCCAGGCGTAAGGTTTTAAATGGAATCAGTGGTTTTTTGTTGCCTTCTGCTACTTAGCGGCCACATGCTCGCAGTTGGCGGAACAAAGTTGGGCATGGGATATTGTGTCACGGGGTTTGCTTGCAGAAATTTTGGAGTGTGACTTCATAGCTAGAGAATCATATTTGGAGGGAACGCAGGCCACGGAAAGTAGGTGGGGTGGTGGTATGTAAATGGCCGATGGAAGGAGAGAGAGAGGTACTGAAGTCAAGGCTGTCTGGCGGGGTGTGGAATGAGTGAGCGGCTGCTTTGTTTACATCTGCCACATGCGCCCTGATAGCATGTAACATTTGCTGTGTGGTGTCTGCCGCTACTGTACATTACGATACGTGAATTTGCATCTCGTTTTGTCAGTCTTTCTCCAGGCTGCAAACATTGCCCGTTTACATCTACTACACACACCCTGCATTTCAACACATGATTACTTTCTCTCCCTGGACACACAGGGTGGCGAAAGTATGTTGGTTGAGAGTCTGGACTGGTTAATAAATCTTTATACACAGTAGAGTTGTTCAATTGATTGTTATTGGTGTGGCACTGTGAGAACTGAAAGTTCCTATTTTTCACGGTCGCGAGTTCAGTCGTTGTAAGTCATGTTGAATGGCAGTGATGTAGGTGCAAAGTACACTGAAGAAAAGATATACCCTAGCCCATGCGCAGTAAACTGGCACATAAAATTTTGTTGTTTGGGAACTGAATGTAACATTGACGACTCTTGTGTGGTCTGGCATGGCCACTGGCATCACGTCATCGCCCCATAGTCGCTGCACTAGTGCAGCCCGCAGAGCTGCACATCGTGCATCTCGAGGCCGGTCCACACTGTTCACTTGGGAATGGGTCATGACCCGATACCGAGTGATCCAACTGAGAGCCTGTGGTGTCCCTATATATATCTGTGGAATTAGGATAGGAATTAAGTGTTAGGATGTGTATTAAATAGAATTAGAATTAAGTCGCACATGGGCAATTTGTGAAAATCGCCCCTAGTGGATCGTGAAGTAAAGGCAGAATAAATGCACGCCATGTGCATATTTAATAAAGTTTAGATTAGCAAGGCTAGGGTATTGAAGTTTTGTATATCATTTTCCGAGTGTTATTGTGTGTCTAGTCAAGCCAATTAGTGATGTGAGGGACAATTAGTCTTTATTTCAACCTGAACGTTCCAGTCATAGAGTACCCCAAAACTTAACAGATCTTAATTTCCCACATGCTCTGCAAGGCACCTCATAAACATGTTTTATTTTAAAATTAGTGCTTAAGCAATAACTCTGATGTATGTCCATCCCGAATATTGAAGGGTCCAATTGTCTGTATGTTTTACGTATTTATATAATGAGGTCAGTAATCGAAGATACCATGCAAGATGGCGAGAACACTCGACGAGGACGCGGTTCACCCGCGCTACCCCCCACAGTCTGATTCCACGAGTATTAGGTGCTTCACGTGTGTTGTGTCGCGGGGGACTTTCATACTTTGTTCTGAACACTTAACTGCAATAGGTTAATGTAATTTACTGGAATGTTTATTTAGTTTACCAACAGTCTTCCACGCATTCGCATCATCCCTCCGCCAGCTCAATTTATCGATCCCAGAGGTTTAATTACTAATGTATTTTTTTTCGCGCCTTTCTTGGCCTTTTTGTACAGTAACCGCTGTAGGTAGCTCTTGTGAGTCAGGTCCACTTTAATCTGCATTGTATACATGTAACTGTACACTATTCGGCAATACAATTTACTTGAGTTAAACTAAACTTGTCAGTGCTCATTTAGTGTTGTATTTCGGGTCCTGTCCCTTTCCAGGAAATCATCGACGCCTCAAGGAGGCATCCTTCATTTATAATGTAAAGAGGTACTACTAAGGCATGCTGGGGAGCCTGAATACCCCAGCTATATATTACTTTTTCCTGTAAATTTGTACAGTGTGTGTCAGGGGATACAGCTAGGTGGTCGTTTGGCCCACGATCCTGATAACTGTAACTTCGTGCTCACCCAGTGAGCTGGCGCCCATTCTATTCGAAATTGGAATATTGTGTAATATTCGGATTTTTCTAACATAGTCGGCGGACGACGTTTGGATTACTATCCCCGAACGCCCACGTTAACTCAAATGTTTGAATTTTGTTGACTGCTATTGTCCCAATCTTTATATTTGGACTGGCTTTGAATTTCTTCTTCGCGCACTCACATTTTAGGTACGGGCTAAGAGATGCGAGAGGGGGTACGACTACATGTTTATCTAAAATGTTTCGTTTATAGCCTTTTGGTTATAACCAAACACACAGCGAATATTTTTATGTGGTCTCTTTACTTTTTATTCTGCATGTTTAATTGCATATGTATATATTTTTTAAATCTTTTAATTTAATTTTAGAAATTGTGAAAAATACTTTTTATACTTTTTGTAACATTTATATTTATAAAGAGTAATCTAATTTATCATGTTATTTTTTCTCAAAAGTAATTTATATATTGTTCTAGTTTTATGGTGATTCCATCTGATGAAAATCGTCTTTCAAATTTTTGGTATTATTTTGCAGGGCGCAAGAAAATATATTTAATTGTCTGAATTGTGTACTTCCTGGACGTAATTTCACATTTCCGTAATCAAAAAATTGTTATCACTAGCCGCTGTGGGTGACGGTTCGAAATTTTATGCCTCTATTTGACTAGGGTCTATGTTGCAGCGTTATTTTGTGTTTGTGAATTCTAGATTGTTCGCAGTTTTTTTTTTAATTTCCAGTATTTTGCCGATGTATTAAAGGTTTGAAATGGTTGCTTTTGGACATGGGCGTTTTTCTGTTGGCCATCTTAAATAAAAAAAACTATTATGATGTTGTTGGTGTTCGTAGGGATTTCTTTTCTTCTGTACTCTATGTATGAGGTGTTGTGAGGTTCTTTTTCTGGGCGTCGCTTTTTTTCGACGTGTAATGTGGTGTCTTGAATATTCCCGAGTTTTGGCTTTGAATTTCATTTCGTATTTTAGACTTGCTATATTATATTCCTTTTATTCTTTGGCGTTGGTTTATTGTCTGTGTTCATAAAATGTACTGCATAAGTAGAACTGTATGCAATACTCCATCCTCTTATGTAGCTGCTGTCGAGGACTTTTCGAATTTTTGGACTTGGCGTCGTTGTGTTTGCATTTTACGGATGGACTATTTGCGAGTTTTCGTGTATTTTTTGGGATTTTTAGCATTTTGCGAATTTTTCTGTTGAAGTCTTACTATTTCACGGGAATATAAATCTCTTGCTGTATTGGCTTCGGTTATAAGGCCATGTGCTTATTCAGTGTGGCATATTCTCGAGTCTGTGTCCACTTCGTTTTCGTCCGCTGGAACTAATTTAGAATATTACTGGTGTTTGAGATTGTGAATTTTGAATTAACCTTTCCGTGATTTGCGATTATGTTTGCGCTGGTGTTTTAACGTTGACTATTAAAAAAAAAAAATTGAATTTGTGAGGATAGCTGTGCTATACATATACGGCTGTGCATAAATAGTGATACCGCTGTGAAAATTTTATTCTTTATTAATTCGTGCTGGTTGATAATCTTTTCTAATTTCCGATTGTCGAAAAAAATGCGATTATTTTTTCCTGTTTATCTTGTTGAACGCAACTTGGGTAATGAGGAATGGCGGAAACAATTCAAATGGTGTAGTTTTATTTTGTACATTGCTGGCCTATACAATCGCGATTTGGGAACGAGTGGATAAATAATTTTGCTTACTGTGGCGATGATTTCATCATTAAATACCGTGTTCGTAAAACTCTACATTTTTTATATCTTGCAGTGTGGTTATTGGCGAAGGCCGTGACTATTTCATTTGCTGGAATTTATGAATCGCTATGGTAACGCTTAAAACAGTGCTACCGGGTTTCGAAAAATTTTGAAAGTTCCAAATGAGTTTGCCCTTAATTATTTTGCCTCGGCTTTTGTTAATTGTTAAGAAAAAGTATGTAAAGTGTGGTGTTTAATGAAGGTATCTTCCTCGCCTGCCAGTTTTGGGTAATTAGGCTATAGTCACCATGCCTGAACAGAAACTATTTTGTACTTGGCACACAGCATGCGTTTCGTAGGTGCACGACTACATGTGTTAGAAGTACATTTGTAAGGATTTGTTTTTGACATTTCTTGATATCAAATTTCAATTGCAAGAATTTATGCTGTTCATTTTGTTGGTGTTCGTCTTCAGATTTTGTTTTTGTTGGTTTTATTGATGCAAAGTCAGCCAGGTCTTTGGTAATGCCATCTCGGTGTTCATGAATTTGTTGTAAGATTCCAGAGATGTTTGGTCAGCAGTTAGTGTGCACAACTGTCTAAAAGTATTTGGGGTTGTTAATTTGATTATGCATTGGGAGTAGGGTTACCAGGTCGCCAAACCTAATAGCCGGACAGACCAGCCAGTTTGGCCGGACATTTGGGTAAAAANAGGGTTACCAGGTCGCCAAACCTAATAGCCGGACAGACCAGCCAGTTTGGCCGGACATTTGGGTAAAAAGGCCGGTCACCCTACATTATTGAGGATTTTGTGTCTGAGTATTAATAGGTACGACAAAAAAATTGTATGTAAAATCAAGCTTTTTTGATTACTACCATAAATCTTGTTAAATTCTAATGAAATATAAATAAAATCGAATGCCAAATCAGTCTAAGTACTTTATTATTAATCAGTCAAATAAAGTCATCAGTCAAAATTAGATTCTAGATAAACATTTATCAACATTTTTAAATTCTTCTTAAATTCTAATGAAAGGCAATTGCACAAATAAGTCTTATTTACCTGCTATTACTTCCCAAAGCAAAACAAAATAAAAAAACAATCTAAACAAAACAAAATTTTTTCTCTTTAAGTTAAACAATAAAAATAATTATTCATATTTTTGGTTGTCAGAAACCTGCTTTNTTTATTTTGGCCGGACACGCAATCAAAAAGCCTAACTATGTCCGGCTTTATCCGGACGCCTGGCAACCCTAATTGGGAGGAAGTGTCAGGGGTTGCATGTGTGTTGTGATTTGACACAGTCTACTAGACAGGGCATTCTGATTCTATGCAGTGTGTAATTAAATTTATTCCTTGAGAGTCGCTACACGGTGCACTGGTGTACATCAGACATTTCACTTGCAGATGTTGGTGGCCACTGGTATTCAGTTTGTCACATCTTCTGTGCCACAGAAAATCTTTTGTTTTTTGTGAATATTTTTATTTGGTATAAAACTGTAATGCTGTACCTTCTGCTTAATATGGCACGTGGGTCATAAATATAGATTTTACGAGGGAAGGAGGTAATTATCAGAAATAGGGGCTTTTCTGGAAAAAATTTCCTGAAAATTGGTATAAATTGACTTACTGTAAAATGGGATGAATAGGGGGTCATTCTATGGTAACAGATGGGACAGGCAGAGATGTTTTCTAATAATTAACTAGTAACTTCAGTCTTAACTGAAGGATAGTTAACTTGAGAACTTCTTTCTTCAAAAACTGGAAATAATCTGTTTCAGACAAAATACAGTTGACCCTTGATAATCCAACGGGTATGGGACCAAGAGGGTGTTAGATTACTGAAAGTGTCTGGATTACCAAAAGTGGTTTTTTAAAACTCTATGAGTAACAGTAAGTTACAGGAAGTACAGTCCAGTGCTCACAAGAAGGCGAGGCTCTGGAATTCGGGCAGGGAGGGTGGGTCCGGTGGGTCGCAATGTCGCCACCGTCGCCTCCAACCTGTACTACCAGTACTAAAACTATCAGTTCGCAGGGAGATTTTCCTTTC